>VUQH01044333.1:0-10132 GCA_015106775.1 Etroplus canarensis | reverse complement strand
CCAGGCCCAGATGACTTCCAAGTTGAGATTTATGAAGCACTTTGGACAGTTAAATCATCCATATTTCACGGAATGGTAACTCAGATTAAGGAAAGTCACACTGTACCTATAAAAACATTAATGCTGCCAATATTAGCTTGCTGCTTAAACACGGCAGACCCCACACTTCAGTCTAGCTATCATCCAATATCACTCATAAATGCAGATCTCAAAATTATCTGCAAAGTTCTTGCTAGAAGATGATAAAAATTCCTCCCTACATAATATGTCCTGGCCAAACAGGATTTATTAGAGGTAGACTCTCAGCTAATAACACATGCGGGCTACTTAATTTAATAGATTTTTATACATAAATTTGGATTTGGGACCACATGCATAGATTGGATCTAAATATTATAGAGGTCCCCAAGCGCATCTGTCAAGACACATGATCAAACATCTCCAAGCTTCAGTCTTCAGAGGGTCACCAGACAGGGTTCTCCACTCTTCCCCTTTCTTTTGGCCATTTTCATTGAGCCATAAGCAGCTGCCATCCAACAAAATAAAGATATTATAGGAATTCATACAAAAAATGTGCATCATGGGATAAGCCTTTACGCTGATGATGTACTACTTTTCATCTGGAACTCAAACTCTCTCTGAGACAATCTCACTCATAAATAAATTCTTATCTGGCTCAGTTTATTCTATCAACTGGACAAAACCAACAGTTATGCAGCTAAATTGTGACTTCCAGAATATATCTAATACTCCACTCCAGTCAGGGAATATTAGATATTTGGGTATAAATATTTCCCCCAGGCTCTCACACTTGACACGACTAAATTGCACGCCTTTGCCCCCCCCCCAGTAACTCAGCCAAGTGCAATATTTGTCCATATTGTGCAATAATTCATGGTACTACATACATATTCACATATTCATATATCTAGTAATCCATTAGTCTAGATTTCCAATGCCGTATATATTTATAATATGTACATGTGTAATACATATGTGAATGTGTGTATATGTATAGATGTGGTTGTGTATATGTGTGTATACATGTACATTGTGTAATATACAGTATGTGTATGAGCATATGTATATAAACCTTTCTTTTTGGATTGGATTGGATTAATTTATTGTCATTTCAACTGCATATAAATACACAGTGAAACGATATAGCGTTCCCCCAGGACCCAGTGCCCCATACAAGGGTAGTGCTGGCCAGCCATGGCCCGCCTCCGGCCCAGCACAACACCCCGCCCGTGATGTCCTCTTCCCCAGCCACCGGCATCAGGCGACGCCGAGGACTGAAGTCCCGGTCCATGCGCAAGCCGAGATCGGAGTTCCCAGAAACCGTCCATCCGCAGCATCAGCCCTGCGACAATACTCCCCCCGGAAACCAAACTTTGGTTCCCGGACGCTGCCCGGCAGGTCATGAAAAAGCAACACCGCCGGATCGCCAGTTAGCCTCGTCCGTGGACGGAGCTACAACGGCGTCTGGTCATCCTCAAACCTCCGACTTTCGAACACGAACACCACTGTCCCAGCGTCCACAACATCCGAACATCCGAATACCGGGTCAGAACATGGACAATCACAGGGGAACAAGCACCACCTTGGTTCTGGAGTGGTTGCGCACTACCGTCGCACCGCCATCTTGGCAGTATTTCTGGCAAGACACCACTGTATTTCATCCAGTGGTGTCTTGCCAGAATGGATGTAATGATGGAAAAAGAAAAGTACAGTTAGATTTTAATCCACTGTACAATTCCATCTGGAAAGCACCTGACTGGCAACAGCCTCATTTTTCATAATGACAATGATCCCAAGCACACAGCAAATGCACTAAAAGCCTGCCTGCATAGAAAAGCACACAGTGGAACAGTGTCAGTCATGGATTGGTCTCCTCAGAGCCCAGACCTCAGCAGTACTGTAGCAGCGTGGGATCATCTCTACAGAGAACAGAACAAAATGCAGCCAACATCTAAAGTGATCTGGAATGTTCTTCAAGAATCCTGGAAAACTATTCCTGAAGACGACTTAAAGACATGTCAAGAAAGCTTACCTAAGAGAGTTCAGACTATGTGGAAGAATAAAAGTTGTCATAGAAAATATGACTTTTAAGCTGGTTAGAAATATACAGACTATGTTTTTACCAATAGGAAAAACAATAGGATGAAAGTTGCAACAAGTCTAATTAAAAGGTACTTGCACATTCTTGGATGTCAACTCAAATATTCCAAAATGTTAAGGACTATGACTTTAGGGTCTATTACATGACCAGGTTCCAACGCAGTGTTGTGATACAGCTCATCATTCAGGATATATAAAATGATTTCACTAAAAACATATAAGTTAGAGGAAAATATACAATTGCAAGACTCATCAATCTTCCCAGCAACCTCAACTGTGGCTCCATCTGTAAATTTTCTTCTGGCTCCGAGCATACCCCCTCCACAAGGCAAGAGGGATTATGAGTGAAGTTTTCTCTGAAGCTGCCACTTCTATACTTCAATTAAAGTATCATCAGACATTGGCAAGTCATGCCCTCAATCAATAATTATGCAAATGCAGGTCTAATCAATATGTGAAATATAAAATAAGGACAAATGATAATATGGAGATGGAGCACAGCTCATTTCATCCTCATTCAGATGAATATGTTTGAATAGCAAACATTAGAATGGCAAAGCATCATTTGGCTTTTATGTGATGGGGCCTTGCATTTTAGTTGGCACACAGTTCAATATTTGAACGGTATTTACAGGCAGAGAGATCGAGAGGAAAAAAAAAATGTTTTAACTCTAAAATTATATTGCTCGGAGTGATAGTGGTAGTAATAAAGAAGTTATTGACCAAATGATATTGATCGACAGCTCCTCGGGCAAAACAAGCCGACCTTGGTCTCCCTCTGTGCCTTGCCCTCCCTCCGCCTGCCTCCCCTCTACTCTCCTCCCCCGGAATTCAATAATATATTATTTTACACGGTTTAAAGCTGGACAACAAATAGCTGCACTGCACAAGGTGAGGAAATGCTGGCAAATTTTTCATGGCTATTTGCCTGTAGGAATTTGGCAGAGGAGTGTGTAAGGGTGATTAAAATCACGACTCCAGTCAAGGCTTGATTAGGGGTTGCCATTCAACAGAAGGCATGGCACAGAAAGAATGAGCGGGAGAGAACGGGAAAGAACAAGGTTAGGCAGACGAAAGGAAAAACCAGAGGCTATGAGTTCCTTCCTCTGCTCAGCATAAATCAGATAATGACCTTGAAGTCTTTGTAGGAGAGAGGCAGCGGTAACTACATCCAAGCTCTGTCCCCTGGCTTATTCGCAAGGTCAAAGGAGGGAAACAATGGCCATTGATTTGGCTCTGAAGAGGCGGGGAGGAAAGGCCTGGGTGATTGTCACATTACATTCTTGAAAAACACTAACACATGGAGGTTTTTATCAAGTAACAATGCTTTCAAAATGGTCATGGTGCAGTCATGCAGTGTCTGGTAGTGCATTCCACAGCTGAATTTAAAAAATCTTTGGAATGGAAGAAAAAATATCAAATTAGCATAAGGAATACTAGTTTTTCCTTGCTTTAAAAATAGAGTCCAAAGTTCCATCTCATTCCAGGGAGTCATCACAAAAGAAAGTACACCTTTTTTCAGGTTTTATGTGTAAGGACATAATATAAAAAAACCATCTGGTCTTTAGGAAGTTAGGAAAATGCCACTCAAGATGAACAACAACACGTGCCACATCACACAGTGTCATGATTTTTTTTTTTAACAAAAGCTAAGCAAAAATGCTGAAGTAGTGTGCGAAAAATTAAGTGCACCCTTACTGCTTCCATAGTAATTGAAAGGATAAATACCATGGGGTATACTTTCTTTTTCACATGGCTATATGAGTGGTACCACACTGGCTAGCTGCTTTTTTCAGTTCATTGATTAATACACAGAGAGAGCTACAGTGAATTCTTAGACTCAACTTTAGGAAAGAACATGTGGGAATATTTCGTCCGTAATTCCATCAGTCCGTAATCTTTCCGCTTATCTTTCTTATTTTAAAAAAAAGTCCAATTGCAAAGCTTGCTTCAACTTTTAACATCTACTGCATCACCAACAACCTGTCTAGGGTAAGGGTTAGGGGTAGATTTTATTTTGGTTACCCACATGCTAAATAAGGAATTTATCAGAAACTATAAGGTGTTAGTTTTCAAATGAAGTCTATTACATTATGGATTTATATTTTTTCTGTAAACACCTTTTTCAACTGGGTTTTCCAAATAGGCAAAATGTCTGCATACAGGGTCAGATGTTAACTAAACCTGAACCCTACCCCTAACCCTTAAACTTACAAAGCTTACAGTTATCCACTGACACTAACTTGAAGATGTATGAAAAACATTTCTCTTAAGGTGAGTTTGGGCCTAGACAGTGATTGTAGGAAATACCCATCTAAAGCGCAACATGACAGAGGCCCTTGCCTTATCCATCGGCCTCAACTCTTATATGTGACCAAACTAACCACCATTCCCGTAAAAGGAAGTATATGCCTGGCTTTAAGCAATGCGGTTGAGAACAGACTCCCCTCGTGTTTTGCTCTTTGGGTTTACCATTGCTGGCTGTGGTGTACCTCTGCAGAGATCTTTACCACCTCATTCATATATCAGTGTCAGACTCAGCCAGTGTAAACTCAGTGCTTTTTGTTAGCCTGTAGATAATGTGAAAGCAAATTTCCATACATTTCATCATCCACTCATGTCTTGATGACTGTATTCCACACCCACAGGGCTCCTTTTTTTTAGTTACACACTCTGTTCATGTTGTCCAGTGAACAAAATAACCAAAGAAAGTCTTCTTCTTGCTGTCCAGAGGTCACAGTAATATTTTCTGTTTTGCAGAATATGAAAGCTATTGCTGTATGATTAGAAGCACATGAGGATCTGCTGTTTCAAGTTCAGGTCTGCGGCTGGCCAAGGACTCTTAGATAACTTTTACTGCCTGTAAAGGTTTTGCATTTGATTTAAATACTTTTTTTTTTTATCTCCGGGTCATTTTTTCTACAGTTCTGTTATTGCTTCAATATTTTATATATTGCAATTATAAAACACAGAAACAAGTAGGTAGATTTTATTCTAAATATTGGACGTTGCCTATAATCAGATTTAATAACTTGCCTGTGTTCTTTTATTACTTTTTTCAATCTGCTTCGCCAAGTCCTTGTCAAGTGAAGTAGCCTTTGCTATGTGCTCAAAAGTTGCTCATCAGCTAATCTCATATGCTATTTGAGTATGTTTGTAACACTGATCGTGCCTTCTTCACACACTCTAACACATACTTTAACACATGATGGGAAAAGCTGTGATCGTCAGCCACGCTAAGTTGTTGCCAAGTGCTGGGACCCAACTCAATATTTTCTTAGATGGCCTGAAAAAGTCACTACATTTGTCACCAGTGTTGGTTCTCTTTTGAGGAATAAAGTCACAGAGTGGTCTGAGAGGTCACTAAACAGCAGTTCTGCCGCCAAGTTGGACACAGTCGTGCTTGTTTAGCTGGCACTGGCTGTCCAGCACATTCTGTGTAGGAGTGAGGTGCTTCCCTATGACGACAGATCTTTCACACACGTCTTGCCTTTTAGCATGTCTCCAAACCATCTGCACACTCAGAACTGGCTACATAAGAACTGCTGGAAACTATCGGCCATCAGCGCATTATCCATTTGAGAAATGTTTCCATTCTGCCTCAAGATGCAATGGCAACACTGGCTACATGATTGAATAATGTAATAACTCAACATTCCCAATAGCAAATGAAATTGTCTCTATGAACAGGTTACAACTCTAAACTTTGAAAACTTGAGAAGTTAAATAGTTTTTATAGCTAATCTAGTCACTTACAGTGGATATGTAAAGTGCACACACCCCTGTTGAAATAACAGGTTTTTCTGATGCTAAAAATGTGACCAGAATAAATCATTTCAAAACTTTTTATGGCCTCTAATGTGACCTGTAACCTGTAAAATTCAAGAGAAAAAGAAACAAATTAATTAGGGGGAAAATGTAAAAAACAAAAAATGTACACTAAGCTGGTTGTGTGCACACCCTAAAACTAATACTTTGCTGAAACACCATTTGCTTTAATTGCAGCAAAAGACAGCCAACACTCAAAGAAGAGCTTTGGATTGTCCTTGAAGAAGCCTGGAGAACTATTCCTGAAGACTACTTAAAGAAATGACGAGAAAGCTTGGCTAAGAGAGTTCAGACTGTGTTGAAGTATGCAGGTGGTCATAGCAAATATTGACTATTGTATAAAGCAGTTCTATTCTTGTGTACTGTATTTCCATTTATGTTTGCATATGTTTAATAAGTCCTTGCACCTATTTCACATTATTCCTAGCAAGATATCAAGAAATGAGGTGTGGCTTGAGGGCAGCTATGGCTGAGGAGGTAGAACGGGTTGCATTCTGACCAGAAGGCTGGTCGTTTGATCCCCAGCTCCTCCAGTCTGCATGCTGAAGTGACACTGAATCCCAAGTTGTTCCTGATGTATCCATCGGAGTGTGACTGTGTGTGAGAGTTACTGTGCTTAAAAGGCATAGAAAAAAGCACTGTGTGAATGAGACTAGTAGTAAAAAGTAGCGCTCAGCTAGAGTAGAAAAATGCCATATAAGCACCGGTTTGTTTACTGTATGTTTGAGCAACATGCTCGCCAACCTCTAGACAATCAGGAGACTAGACTGCAGCCTTGAGTTTTTCCACAACGTTCTGTTGCAGTTCTTTTCAGTTAAACTTGGTTCTGGCTAGCTAGCTTGGTTGCAAGGTGCATCTGTAATTTACCGAGATATTAAATGGGATACTAACCAAGCAACGGGAGGGCCACAAGACAGCATACTCCTAGTGCTGGTCCCAAGCCTGGATAAATGAGGAGGATTGCATCAGGAAGGGCATCTGGTGTAAAATCTTTGTCAAATAGAATACACTGATCTGACATGGAAATCTCATTATTGTTCTAATAATGTGATTTCCACGCCAGATCAGTCAAGGCCTGAGTTGAACATGACCACCGGGGACATGCAGAGCATTAGAGTGACAAAAAAGGATGCAGGGATAAGAGGAAATGGAGGCAGATGATTTGCTGTGGCGACGCCTAAATTGAGCAGCTGAAAGAAGATTAAATGAGATGCCACCACTAGCTGCAGAATGCTTAAAATAACTCCACCCAGTGGTCATGTTCCAGGTCAAACTAAAAAAAACAAATGCTAAACAAGATAAAACAGCATCAACATGTCACTCAAAGTCACCATGCCTGATTACGCATTAACTTTAGCCTTAATAAAATTTTGACTGATAACCCAAAAAAAAACACCCCAGTACAGTTGCTAATAAGAGGGAAAAGTTGTTGAGACAAAAGCTATTTTTGTTCCAGCCTGAAAACATGTTTATTTTTGTTGTAACATTGATCATTTTAACATGGGCGTGTATGGGGGATTCACTTGCTTTTATGAGTCAGCCTCAAGTGGCCATTTGAGGTACTGCAATTTTTCCACATTGTTGGCTTCATCTTTTAGTTATAGTTGTCGAGGAGAGACACTGAAAGACACTGACTGAGCAGCATAGATGAAATTATGCTACAATATTATAAATTTGTAGATACATCTCATCTTTCCCTTGAATTGTCTGAACAACATGCTGCTGATGCAATGCCTGTGAGCAGTTGCTGTCATCTTTTCACGTTGCAGCCAGTTATAAATTGTTTTTTTCACTGCATGAGAAAAAGGACATGTGGTGCGAGAGCCTGTGAAAAACGTCAACAGCGTGAGTCTCAGTGTGTGAGATTTGGCAGCCCTGAGTTAAGCCTAACAGCCAGCTTTAACTACCTGAGTGCAATCACTGCAGGTTCTCATTACACTCTTCAAAAACACACTTTTTTGTTCTTGTGATTTTCTCATGCTGCTTTTTCCCTTAAAATTACACACTTTTTATTCATTATTTAACTTGTCCGGCAAGTCATGTATGAAATGCACTCACCAGTCACTTTATTAGGTACACCGGTTTAACTGTTCATTAACACAAATATCTAATAAGCTAATCGCATGGTGGCAACTCAGTGCATTTAGGCATGTAGACATGGTCAAGATGGCTGGCTGAAGTTCAATACAAGCATCAGAATGGAGAAGAAAGGTGATTTTATTGACTTTGAGTGTGTTGTTGGCGCCAGATACAAGTGCTGAACTACTGGGATTATGGATTACAACCATCTATAGGAATTACAGAGAAAAGTGCAAAACACAGAAAATATCCAGTCACTGGCAGTTCTCTGGACAAAAACGTCTTGTTGATGTCACATGATTTACCAAAATTGGTAGATTGTAAAAACGTTGCCTGGTCTGATGAGTCTCGATTTGTGCTGCAATAGTCACATGTCGTGGTTAAAATCTGCCATCAACAACATCAAAACATATATTCATCCTGCCTTGTATGAACAGTTTAGAGCAAAGGTGCTGTAACGGTGTGGGGGATATTTTCTTGGCACTCTTTGGGCCCCTTTGTACTAAGTGAGCATCGATTAAACACCACTCTCTACGTGAGTATTGTTGCTGACCATGTCTATCCCTTTATGACCACAGTGTCTTGTCATGGCTGCTTCAGAATAATGCACCATATCACCAAGCTCAAATCATCTCAAACTGAATTCTTGAACATGACAATGAGTTCACTGTACTCAAACGGCCTCCGCAGTCAGCAGATCTCATTCATGAGAGGACCTTTGGGATGTGGTTGAAGGGGACACTTGCATCATGGATGTGCAGCTGAAAAATTTGCAGCAACTGTGTGATACTATCCTATGAGCACTGTTTCCAGCACCTTGTTGGATCTACTGTCTGTGACAAAGAATCAAAGCAGTTCTGATGGTAAAAGGGGTCTAACTTCAGATTTAGAAGTGTATTTGTGCACAGTAAATATCTCCAAACAACCGGATGACAGCCTCTAATCGGAGATGTCTCATTTGTTATTTCTACACGTCGAATACTGCATGTGTAGAACATGTGTACATTGCAATATGCAAAATTAATTGGCATGACGGAATATTCTTCAATTCCTGACGCTGGTGCATACACTGTACCTGTCTCATCTGTCAGAACTCCAAAGAACAGGCAAATTAGAGCTTGATTATTGGTGGTAGACAGAATAAAGGGGGGGGTGTCCATAAAAAACAAAGAAGTGGGGGAGCATCAGCTCATCAATAACACGTGCTATCATCCTCACCTCACTTACTCTGAGTGAGCACGATCGTCTTGTTCGTTTGCATGTCAGAGACGCTGATGGAGAAAGAGATGGTGGTTATGCTCAGTAAAATATTAATTCTGCTTGCAGGCCAGCCAACTAAAACATCCAGCTACTTGGCAGACATGAAAACCAGAAAAAAAGAAAGAAGACAGTCAGGGTGTGTGTATGTATGTGTGTGTGTGTGTGGGGGGGGGATGCATCCATTATTGAAGTGCCAGGATGTCATCAATTCATACAAGGTCAGTATGGAAGATTTCAATTTGTGCCTGTGTCAAGACAAAGATTTCACCTTGTTTGGCTCGCTCTCCCTTTCCTTTTTCTTCTCTCCTTTCTGCCGCTCTCTCCCAGTCGCAGCTCCTAATGTACTCCCAGTTCTGGGGCACGCTGCATGTTACATTGTCTTAGTTTTGTTCCTAACTGCATTCCAAGTTTTCTTGGGTACGCGATGGCACGAGATGTGACCTTAAGTCTGGCAGCTTAAAATGCAGCCCATAAGCCCGTGTCCCCTGCAACACACACACACACACACACACAGAAGGACAGTTTCGCACAGCGTTTGCCGTGGGAGAGCTCCTCATTTACATCAATTATGGATAGTCAACTTCCATCCTCGTGGCCTGGCGCTGCATATTTCATGGCGAGGGGGGTATTTTATGAGTTAATGTGTCCAGTTGACACGCCTCTGAAAGCACTGGCCTGTCCCTTACACCGTGTGCAATGCTGGGGAGAGCACGCAAAACACAATTCTTGTGCGCCGGGGTGCGCATGTTACCCGGTGAACCTCTTGCCTCGCCACATCGTGCATCCACCGGCAAATGTGACTTTCAGCCTTCGGTTTCTGCTGCCGCGGGGAGGGGGGGGGGGC
>VUQH01044330.1:0-11539 GCA_015106775.1 Etroplus canarensis | reverse complement strand
AGTCTTATCTGCCTTATCTAAACAGCTTAGATTTGTTGTGGTTTTTTTTTTTTTCTGATAGCTTTACAGATTACAATTTTCTTGGAAAATGAATTCCAGAGAAAACTGACAAATTCTTGCTATTTTGCTCTGTCTTCTGGGACTCCCTCAGGGCACTGACCTCAGTGGTAAGTGCATCACACCACATGTCAAATCCTCCAGACGTGCATGGAGAGGTGACAGAGAGAGAAAGGCAGCCCGTGAAGGCGCCAGGGGAGCAATGTTGGGGGTTCCGTGTCTTGCTCAGGGGCACCTTGGCAGTGCCCAAAGGGTGAACTGTCACCTCTCCAGCAAGTGGTCCACATGGGCCTTGAACCAGCGCTTGGCAAGTTTTTCCTTATTCCGGCTTTTCCAGGTGCTCTGGACGAGCCTTGAACCGGCTTGACCAGACTCACTCTCTGGTTCCCAGTCCATGTCCCAACGGACTGAGCCACTGCCGCCCCCAGGATGTCCAACCTGTTACTACAAGGTGTATGTACTGTTCAACTTGCTGAATAACTCAGGATATTTTCTTACAGTATTCAGCTATGACTTTAACCTTTTCACAGTAGTAAGTACTTTACTGTACTTTATCATCAGTTAAGATGCCTTAAAAAGTCTCTAACCTATGAAATTGTGTGAATTTTATCAGACTAAGCAAAATGTGACAACACAAAGACAGCCTTATCACCCCTTGGAATATGATATGTTGTTTTGCCACTTTTACCTTTGCAATGACGAAGAGGGATTTTTGGGGCCCCACACAATATCTGAGTAAAGGTCAAAACACTGACTTCAGTTGCATTACTTTTCAGTGGCGTCACGAGCACTGAGGTACTGTTAAGTGGGAGGCCTGCAATTCCGTGGATGTTTTCCGTAAGTATTTCATGCTATCCTGGCAGTGGAATGTTAAACAAACTGTCGCTTCGGGGAAAGTTTCACTACTGTAAGTCTTATTTGTGAGTTTTTTTGTGTCGTCGCTGAGCCGTGCAAATAGCTGGGTTTCATTTTCAGACTGATGCATTTTAAAAATTTCACTTCTTCCTCATCTCCTCTGGAATTTCTTTTCATCAGAGTGACGATAGGTTGGAACTTTTTGCCTACACGTGTCAACCATGTGATTTCAGGGATGCTTGGTCTGGCCAGTGTTTGAGAGGGTTCAGACTGGACCTGATGCAGGATGTAGAGTCAAAGGGTATGTCGCACAATGGGAGCTTTAACAGAAGAACAGAAGGAAACTCAGATCACTGGCAGGAAATACTGACGGCAAAAACCAAAACAAGTGAAGATTCAACTACATAAAAACTGAAGAAAAACTAAAAAGTAGGGAGGACAGAGACATGACAGGTGAAACTCATCGGGAGATGGCAGGGGTGCGTTCCAACAGTCAATTTCACTTAGGAAGGTTCCTAACGGAGTGAAATGACATGGACGTGACCCTATGGCAGCCGTCACAAGAGCTGTGCCAAGTCTCTTAGGAAAGAAGCTTCAGTTCTTCCTTTGTTATCGACACGCCGGACCATCCTTTATGAAAGGAGAGGAGATAATGGTGTGCTGTGATTGATAGCGATGCACCTTCTAACCATTCATGAAAAAAATTAACAACGGATGTGCAAATGATCATTGAAAGTGTTGTCATGGTCGTGGGTTTTCGAGTTCTGCTTTGTATGTTTTTGAATATACATCACAGGTTCTGAGTTACTTAGTTCTTATGCTCAGTTCATTGTTTCCTCTCTTTATGTTTTCGCCTCAGTTTTAGGCCTACTTATGACGATTTTTTTTTTTCACTTCACTGTTGTTAGTTATTTCCTTGACTTTGTTTTTTGTCCTCCTTATGTTTGCTTTAGTGTGTAGGTTGTGTACAACGTCAGTTACTGTTTCTTCTATTTAGTCTGTCTCTTCCTGCCCCTAGTGTGTTTAGTTGTATTAGTTCCCTCTGTATCTTCCCACTGTGTTCTTGTCCTTTGTCAAGTTTCGTCTTGGTTTTGTCCTTAGTTATGTTTCTTGTTTCCTCTTTTACTTTTGTGACACTTAATGTCTTGCGCATTTTGTTCAGTTTTACTTGCCACCTGTGTTCCTCTCCCTCCTGTTTCTCGTTAGTCAGTTTCATGTGAATTTATATTCCTGCCTTCTCTTTGCTTAGTGTGGTGTTAATGTTGGATGTTTGTCAAGTCAGGTCAAGTTTCCTCCCTGCTCCGTGCTATTGTTTAAGTTTGTACCTTTTAGAATCTGTTCATTTCTTGGACTTTATCGGCTTTAAATAAAGCTCACTTTAGGTTTTCTTCAACGTTTGCCTTGAGTCTTCATTTTGGGTCATCACCACATCCTTCCTCAAACCCTGACAAGTACATTTCCTAATGCATAA
Source organism: Etroplus canarensis (assembly GCA_015106775.1). NCBI lineage: Eukaryota > Metazoa > Chordata > Actinopteri > Cichliformes > Cichlidae > Etroplus > Etroplus canarensis. Next base: position 9,156 of record VUQH01044330.1, on the reverse strand, counting down.
CTGCTGATTTGTTTTGACTTTTAAAAAAAACAGACCATTAATATCAGATCCCCTGACAGATAATAGCCAGTATTTTACAGAGAGCAGCAAATCAGCAGTGCAGATCTGATGAGGGTGAGTGAGGGAGCAAGTACTGTTTTAACCAAGATAATACTTTGTAAGTGCAGGTTTTACTCATGTATTTCTCTCTAAAAACAGTGTGGCAGTTCAGATCAATGAGAGGAGGCTGCGGGGGAATCAGTATGTGTTTGATATAAGTGAGAACTCTTCTGTTAGGTATTTTTGGGGACTGAGCGTGAGGCCCTAAGGACTGAAAGCACAGGGGTTATCCAAAGGAGTGCTGCATTATCGCAAACTATTCCACCATATAAAGCTGAAATCTGTGACAGCTGACCTGTACAATGCGGAGAAGAAGAAAAAAAACATTACTTACCATCAGATTTCAAACCATTCATGTGTTATTAAAGATCATGTAACTGGCGTTGATCTAACACATCAACACAGTCCCATTAATAGCTGTATTTTGACATTTCAGTTTGGTTCATAACAGATTCGATACCCAAAATCCCAGTATTATTGAGGAGCGGAGATATGTGGGGCTCAGATCTACACATGCAGGTTGAGGACTAAGTGAAGAGTTACAGGATCTGGTCTCAGTAGTCCTGAAAACCAAATAAATGAACTCTACCTTGAAGCAGCTGTCACAACCACATCATCTGCAAGCTGAGGCATGCATTTCTCAGCATTAAGCCCTGAAGATTAAGCAAGCATATGCCCTGTATTTCATGTCGAAATACAGGGAGATAATGCCTAGTGTACCCAAAAAGTATTAATAACCTATGAGTAAAGTGTTTTTAACTTATGTGTAACATATATTGAACATACCTCCAACACATATTGATGTTTGCAGATGTATTTGACGTGTTCCGGTCGTACTGAACGTGTTTCTAACAAACAGCTATTATATAATGGCATATGCGCTGCGTTTAAGGGAAGTGGTATAAATGGGCTTCAAGTTGCGAGTGCTGGCGATACGCTAGCATTCGTTGGCATTCATTATGTCATATGCATGTTAGCGATACGTTAGGTACATGACCATTTAACATCATTGTTCTACATATGCCAGCATTTTAGAGGAATTTGGATGCGTCGGCATAAGCTGGTTAAATCGTCGTGGTGTGACAGGGCCCCTAGATTTAAGGCATTTTGCAGCAGATTCCGTGCTGCAAACCTCAGTAAATCATGTTTTCATGGTTCAGTTCAATAGTCTCTTCTCAATATGCTGTCCTCTCTGGAAGGTAAACTCCAAGAAATACAAAAACCTTAATGCCAGCTGCAAAATACCCCTGGCCATACCATTGACTCTGTCCCTTATTAGCAAATCCAGACATCAGCTTTTTAACACCAAACTAGGGTTTTGAGCCCACGTGCACCATTCTAAATCTGAGCCTCTATGTTCCTGTTTCTTACAAATTCCAGCCTTTTCAGCCAAGTGATATTTTCCACCTCTTGTTCTTGTTTATATGACCTGTATAAAGAATATGCTGGGGTGAAGTAAGACCTACATTTTGTAGTTCATCATCTAGACCGACATCAGGCAGGACGTTGTTAAGGAGTGAAGTGTCAGTCAGATTTTTAATTCTTTACCTTGTGACGTTTTTCATCAAGGTTAAGGAAAAGTGTTGAGGTGGTGGTTAGTGGGTTTTTCATTTATTTATTTATTTTGACTTTTGGAATGTACAAAAGGTGGGAAAATATATATATTTTTTAAAAAGTGATACAAGTAGAGTTGCACAAACAAAGGGGTTGTCAAAATAAAATGGGGAATTACTGAAACGGAGACACGAACAGCTTTTTTTGGTTTGTGGACAAGGATGTTCTGGTTGTGGCCCCTTCTCATTTCTAGTTAGGAGTTCTCAAGCATATCTACAAAAAAACCTATAAAAAGGTACATTTGTACATTGTGTTGTTGTGTTTATGCTACTGTAAGTGACGTTACATAGTTACTAAAATAGCTTTGACGGAACAGACAGGATATGATCAGCAGATTCTTTTTCCAGCCTTTTGTCTGCACTGCCCTACACATGATGTGCAGAGAGCGATGCATGGTCCTCGCTGATTTTCTTGCATTTCACGCAGATGTTTCTGGTTTTGGAGTCATTTGTGTTATGTAAGACCTGGCATCTGCCATGTTTCCTGCCTGCAGTTTGAACCACTGGAGGGGTTGGAGGTGTGCGTCTTTGTTTGGATGTTGATACTGTCTTCTCTCGATATGAGGTTTCCCCAACACGTAACCCAGCTGCTCCCAGAAAATCCTTGGATTCAGTTTCCTGCTGTTACAGTCTTTGTTTAGTCACTCCATATTACAAAGGCATTGTGGGTACTCACATCAATGATGTTGAAGAAAATTACAAGAGGCGGTGATGTGTCAGCAGCTGTATGAGGCTGTGACCTTGTCCAGATTATCAAACCCTCCCTTTGTCTCATTGTATTTTATGACCGTTTGTGGTTCTCTGTCTTCTCTGGTGCTCAGGACAGCATCTTTGTACATCGTGCTCATCAGCAGGGCATTTTTCCCTTTCTGGGGGCTCTGCCAGCGAAGATGATGATGTTCCTTCCTGTTCTTCATCACAAGCAGCTCAGATTGAAGCTCTGGCTTGTTTTTTCCTCTCTGTCCCCAACATGGCAACCTTTCTTTGCAGCAGCTATTCACCCAAGGAGAAAGATGTAAATAAAATTTTACATGTAATCTTGTGACTGTTCACTCCCCCAGACCAGCAACCCTCATTATGTTTTTCTCCCTCAGGGGGTTCACCAGTGTACACCTGCATATTCCAAGCATAGCTGGACTGTTGATAGTTAGTTGATAGAGCACAGAAAGTGAAAGCACCAGGAGAAATGATTTGAAAGGCTGATGTGAAAGCTTTTACATGTTTGTTAAACCCCTATGTTTTATCTTTGTGGGAAATATATTTCACCCCCCTCACAGCATGGGAAACACCAAAGTTCTTGCGAGACTGATGTTTTCTCCTCTTCCGTATCATGTGAATTGTCAGTGGTTCTCACACTACAGCAGTTATGGTTGTCAGGTTAGGGCTCTAAAGTATTTTGAAGATTATAAAGTGACCTCAACATCATCCAAAACAACCAAAACAAATGTGTGTAAAATGTTGATTACTTCTTGTATGTTTTATACAGCTAAAACAGCCTGCTGTCAAACTGAGCCCAAAGAGCACCGATGCGTACAGCATACGCAGTTCTTCCCATTAAATTAGGAAAAGTCATTAAATATGAAATAAAAAAATGCTGTTAATCGTTTATTTAGAGACGTTAAACATTAAATGGGGTCAAATTGACCCCAAAGATAATAGGAGGGATGGAGGTGTATCATAGAGGAAGCAGTGAGGTTGTTCTGAGAGGGAAGTCTGGTTGCTGAACTGAAACAAAAGTGTTCAAAGTGTAAGACGGGGACGTGAGAGTTTCTTCTGAAATATCTGTAATTCAATTAATTTTTATTTATGAAGCACCAATTCACAACAAAAGTCACCTGAAGTCACTTTACACTGTGAGGTAAAGAGTCCACAGTATTCATGAGAAAACCCCAGCAATCAGACCATCCCCTATGAGCAGCACTTGACGACTGTGGGAAGGAAGAACTCCCTTTTAACAGGAATGGACCTAAACCAAGACCAGGCTCAGGGAGGGGCAGCCATCTGCCTCAGCAGGTTGGGTGCGAGGGGAGAGAGAAGAAAGAAAGCATTCCCAAGCCAGCTGAGAGATACAGTATAACCTCTCCAGCGTGTCCTGGTTCTGCCTCAGGGTATCCTCCCAGTAGGACATGCCCGAAACACCTAAGAGGCAACCTCTATAGGTCTGACCTGGTCAGACGCCCGAACCTTCATGGGAGTAGTGGCTCTACTTTGAACCCCGTTGTGCCACTCCCCCTATGTCTGAGAGAGAGCAGACGTACTTTAGGAGAAGCTCATGTCTGCCTCTCGTCTCTGTGAGGTCACTGTTTCAGTAAGCAAAGCTCATGACCATAGGCGAGGGTAGGACCGTAGATCAGCTTCGCTTTTATGCTCAGCTCTCTTGTCGCTACAACAGATTGGTCTGCATTGCTACTGATGACACCAATCTGTCTATAGATGCCCCCCCCCCCACTTCACTTGTGAACAATGCATTAATGTGACAAAGCATCGTTTCCTTCCTGAGAAATGTGTCCTCAGACTTGGAGGCGCTGCTTTTCATTCATGTCACATTGCACTGAAAGCCACCCCAAGTACAAGCTGGAGGTCGCCGCCCAGTAGTGGTGAGCGTATTGATACAAGTATCAATACTATTATACCGATCAATACTAGCCTGATGGGATTGATACATTAGTTTGTTTTTCTGCTCTACTTTCTCTTGTTTCATCAAAAAGTAGACAAAAAAGTGGACCTGTACAAATACTTTCTTCCCATCTACAGAGACACCTTACTCCTCCTCTCTCTCTCTCTCTCTCTCTCTCTCTCTTTCTGTAGTCATGTGACCTAGCTGTGCTCATTGAGTGGACAGCAACAGAGACCACTGCAGGCTGCAGTAAAGGCACAGAGAAAGAGGAGCGTCATGTGATGCGTTATAAGATGGAGGAAAATGTTGCAACATGCAGTGTCTGTTTTGGAAGATTCCGGTGCTGTGGAAAAATTACAAATTTATTCTTGAAGAAACAGGGAAACGAGCACAGCGAGCTACAAACTAAAGGCACAGAAAGCAGCGGGAAAGCAGAGAGACAAAGAGTATCCAGGCAGATCATACAGTGGTCAGAGTTATGTTTCATCAGGACTCACGTTTAATATCCATCATTTATTTATCAACATTCAAATGGTTATCATGTTACTGACCACTGAAGATCGATCACTTATATACTATATGTAGACATTCAAATAATATATTCAGTCCTTTGCAGTTTGTTAAATTAATTATATTAGAAATGAAAAAATATTCATCAAACCTAAAATATGAAAATGACTGAATGTATAAAACATTTGTGTTGCCTGTGGAAAAGACACTGTGGAAAGATGGAGCTTCAGTTTAACTATTAACTATTTGCACTTTATTTATTTATTTATTCATCTTTTTCCGCTTATCCAATTCAGGGTTGCAGGGGGCGCTGGAGTCTATCCCATCTGTCATTGGGTGAAAGGTGGGGTACACCCTGGGCAGGTTGCCAGTCTGTCACAGACATGTCTTTGGACTGAAGCCGGAGCACCTGAAGAGAGCCCACGCAAAAATGGGGAGAACACACAGAGGGGCCTAGGCTGGCCAGCTGTTGGATTTGAACCTGGACCCTCTTGCTGTGAGGTAACAGAGCTAACCGCCACACCACCACTGCTGTTATTTATTTATTCTTTCTCTCTTTATATGTAATTGCATGCACATTGTTGGTTTTTTTTAAAAAAAAAAGCAGATACATTTTATTCAGACATTATATTATTGTTTCTGAACAAAAAGTTTTTAAAAATTCAGTTTAAAACTTTCATTTTGCATCGTTAATTTTGTTTGATTAAATAAACAGAAGTGCAATGATGACATTGTATTATTGTTTCTGAATGAAAGAATGGAAGCTCTAAAACATTCAGTACTCAGTAATCGTAGGTTGAAAGTATCCATACTGGCCCTTTATTTACTCGGTATCGGATCGATACAGAATTTTGCAGTATCGCACACCACTGCCACCCAGTGAAGCCAAAAGAACCACGTCTGCATCATAGAAATTCTGTCCATCAAAGTGTGAACAGAATCGCTGACAAGGGGCCCTGGCAGAGCCCGACACTTGCCAGGACTGAACCCGACTTAAGCAACGCTAACCAGGCTCTCACCACCATTGGTCCCTGTCAGTCAGAAAAACATCCGTAAGTGGAATACTGCTAAGAGACTGGGAATGCATTCAGTATATTTTGGGAAGTTATACATACCCCTGATCTCCTAACCTAACATGATCTTCAGGAGATCGCAGGGATACTTGTTTTACCTTCCTTTTAACAGATTTTAATAGTTTTTCGAACTCTGCCCACCCTGAAGGCAATCCAACATCCTTACATTTATTAAAACATTATACATAAATACACCAAACATGAATTCTACACAATATTTTTCCGAAGCCACTTGGGGTTGGAGGAAGATTAGTTTCAGGTTGTCTCGCTGCTATCCCAGTAAACATTTCCTCTTGTTAACTTTCCCACTGTGACCCTTCAGAAGGGTCTACCGATGGGCTCCAGCTTACTTTTGACTGTCCAACTTTTACTTGTAAAGGAGTTATCTTTTTTGCTTGTTTTTGGTCATTTTAATCTTCCGCTGCTTCCTCTGAAAAGTGGTGCTAGATACAAACTGAAGGACAGACCAGCAGTTGGACAAATGGCAAACTGCTATTTGTGGTGTTGTCCTTTAAAAAGAAAGCAGCAGTTTCACGATCAAAGCCTTTGTGTTTGGTGCTTTTATTGATTGAAGAAGACATGAAACAAAAACATATAATTTTAAAAAGCACCCCCCCCCTCCTTCCCACAGGTTGATCTGCTGAAAAATGTATACCATTACTGCCATCTTGAGGCCACAGCTTGAAACTCCAAACCAACACTAATGACATGAGCTTCAGAACAGGAGAAAACTACTGTACACTTATAAACGTACTCTTCAAATACCAAAACAAAGCATCCAGCAGCCAGTTCTCCTCATTTAGAGGAACGCGTGCGTCCCACGGTCTTGTGAGCTGCTGCAAACATCACATCAATATTACAAGCTGACAGCGTTTTTAAACACCTGTTGACATACAGAGAAACTTTAACCTTTGGCATATCCTTAAATAAAAGTATTTTACGGTCTACTTTAAGCTTTTTTTAGGTGTCACAAGTTACATAAAGCGGTTACAGTGAAGACTAAGACTCCTGCGGACAATACTGGACAATCCTTCACAGCCTCTCCATGACGTGGTGGACAGACAGAGGAGCACGTTCAGCAGCAGACTCATTCCACCACGACGCTCCACAGAACGCCACAGGAAGTCATCAAGCTGCCCAGCTCCTCCCTGTGACACTTGGACTGTTTTAACTTGCCTTGTCTTTACATACTGTACATAGTATTGTCTAAATTTCAAGTATTTATGCTACATTGAACATTGATACATAAATGTGGTATCTTCATTTTTCTGCCCTCAGATTTATATTCACTGTATATATTATACCTATATATTTTTATATTATATTCACATTCAAATTCATTTATTTATACACTTCATTCAGTGACGTCTAACTGTAACAACAATGCAATCCACTCCCCACCCCACTCCTCCGCGAAACACCACAGGAAACCTCTCCTACTTGTGGACAAATGTCAGAGCTCCTCCCCTTCATGCCTGGACTGTTTCCTGGTGCCATACTGTGTACAAACTGTAAATAGAGCTGTTCAACTCGGGACCACCTATGCTACACACTGGACTCTCTTGCATATAGGTTTTTATATACATTTTTGTCTTCTTTTATCTGTATTTTCTCTCTTTCAAATGTATATTTATATAAACTTAACAGAGTGTCTGTAACTTAATCAATTTCCCCCACAGGGATTAATGAAGTGTCCTGATTGACTGATTCAAATATTTTCTGGTTATACTAAATTCTGGTGGAAAGTGCTACAGAGTGGTTGTAGGGGGATCCCAGATCTGGGGCACTTGTGAGATAGTCCTCAGTGAGTCAGACTGAATGGAGCTAAAGGGCTAGAATCATTATTTATACCTGCTTCTAGAGCAAAAGCCCACTTTTTATTTTAGTTTTTTTTGCAAATACCATATCAGTAAATTGTCTGAATTTCTAACGTACTGAATGTACTGCAGGCTTTCTTGCAGTGACGTTATACGATAACAGGACATCAGGAGCGTAGTTCAACAGCAACTGAAACTCCCATGTGTGTACTGGAAGCAGATGGTTGTGCTAGTTAAAGCTGAGTGTGATCAGGAATCTGCTGCTGGGTTCGTACCTGAAATCAAATGGCTCATGGCGCTGTGATGTCCCCAGTATTTTCAGAAAGGCGTTTTACTACCATGGAAACCTGCAACATGAATCTGAAAATGGTTCTGAGTATACTGTCTTGACCCTTTCTATCCCCCCTCCCCCCATTAAACCGGACATCCAGAGAGCGGGAGCTCTTGAGTATTTGAAAGTTCTTCGGTAACAGTGTCGTATCTTCGGGCGAGGGGGTCGGAGGTCAGGTGAGGGAGGGTTTCGGCTGGTATTTCACTCTGCTGAAGTCGTCGACTGTAGTTTCAACTGGACGCTTTTTCCAGTATCGTTCCAAACCCAAAGCCAGACACAGAGCAATGGCCGTCAACTGAAACACACACAGACACAATATCACGATATCAAGGATCGGCAACCAACGATCAAAAGATGAAAATATAGTTCCATGAAAAGTATGGAACTACTGTTGCATAAACAGAAAATGAAACTGCATGTACTATATAAACTTCTATGTAAATGTTTAATCTTTGAAAAAAATTATTTTAATAAACAGAGGACACTGGGTTTGCTCCTGTGCCTGTTTAAAGGAGCTATGCCAAGACCTGTCCTGTCTGGCAGCATTAGCAAGCAGAATCATGGTCTGAATGCTTTGTTGTGCCCAACACATTTGATTTGCCAAAAGGAGCTCAACAAACTCTATAGGTTCCTCTTGTTGATACATTTTTCTTTCTTTCTTTCTTTCTTTCTTTCTTTCTTTCTTGCCAGAGCAGACAGGTAGGGGAAAGAGAAGAGAGAAAAAGAAGAGAAGAGGAGTGCACATTAGAACACCAACCACTGCATCTGTAATAAGTATACTGCAACTGTAAAAGAAAAACAGACATATGATACACAAACATACACATAATATGAATCTGTGTGAATGTGTGTTTGTCACAGAATGTACTTAGCACTGAAGGTGGTACGCCACTCCTGCACTACCCAGAAGCAATTCAGACAGAGGCAGTTCCGGCGGACCCAGGTCATCTGCAGCCACCGTGGAGGGCGGGAACCCAGGCCACATGTTCCAATGACAGCCGTGCGCCCACCCCAGTAGGGGGGAGAGGAAGGACCTGGACAGAGCCCCCCTTGCGGTCAAAGGACGGGAGACCCAGGGGACCCGAGGCACCAGGTA
>VUQH01044329.1:9591-26053 GCA_015106775.1 Etroplus canarensis | reverse complement strand
AAGGCTGAGATGGTTTGGACATGTTCAGAGGAGGGATAGTGGATATATTGGACAAAGGATGTTGAGGATGGAGCTTCCAGGCAGGAGGAAAAGAGGAAGACCACAGAGAAGATTCATGGATGTAGTGAAGGAGGACATGCAGAGGGTGGGTGTGAGGGAAGAGGATGCAAGGGATAGGATGGGATGGAGGCAGATGATCCGCTGTGGCGACCCCTAACGGGAACAGCCGAAAGAAGAATAAGATAGTGTATATCAACATTATCCTTTTAAAAGGTGACAATATGTTAGTTTTGTCTTCATAGCATGTTTACTGCCCCTAAGTGGCCAAATAACAGATAAATTAAAAAAAAATGCTATTGTTGAGAAGCAAATTCAGGGCTGAAAATAAAACCAAAAACCCTGCAGTTTTTCTAATGGCCACTTGAGACTGGCTCCAAAAAACAAATCAGTCCCCATTGACTCCCATGTTAAAATACCCAACTTTAAAATATTAAAAACATGTTTAACTTTTTTCTCTTACTCGGATGCTGTTAAGGCTTAAAATCAGGGGCATGGCTGCTTTGATTGACAGTTGTGCTGATTTGATAATGGAATTGTTTAACATGTAATATAACCTCCTGTGTGGTACATAACATCCAAGAAGTCTGCGCTTCAGGTTTGGTGAATGAAGTTTGTTAATGTTACCAACTTAGCACTCCAGCCAAAATATAGTCACTTCTGGCTCCAAAAAAACCCAATTTGGTGACGGTTAAAATGTTAATGTTCAAAATTATATCAAAGGAGTGACATCATTGTGTTCATCTTTAATATATATTCACCGGCCACTTCATTAAGTATAATTTTTCAACTGCATGTTAATGGAAATATCTAATCATCCAATCACATGGCAGCAACTCAATGTATTTAGGTATGTAGACATGGTCAAAATAACCTGCTGGAGGTCAAACTGAGCAATAGAATGGCGAAGTAGGATAATTGAAGTGACTTTGAACATGGTTGGTATGGCATGGTTGAGGTTTTGGGCTTTCACAAACACTTCACAAACAGCGGATCTACTGGGATTCTCCTGTACAGTTATGTCTATGACAGAGGATGGTCTAAAAAAAGACAATATCCAGTGAGAGGCAGTTCTCTGGGAGAAAATGCCTTGCTGATGCCAGAGGTCAGAGGAGAATGACCAGACTGCTTTGAGCTGGAAGGATGTAACTCAATTAACCGTGCAGTACAACCAACGTAATAAGAAGAGCATCTCTGAATAAACAGCACCTTCAGGATTGAAGCAGATGGACTACCGGAGCAGAAGACCACACCGCATGCCACCACTGTCAGCCAAGAACAGGAAACTGAGTCGACAATTCGCACAGGCTCACTAAAAGTGTCCGGTATTTGTCTGAGCTCCATTTCTGCAGTATCCTGATGCTAGGGTTGTGATGTAAATGTGGCTCCATCCTGCCTTGATTAACAATTCAGACTGCTGGTGGTGGTCTAATGATATTTTCTTGACACACTTTGGGTGTTCGTACCGACTTAGCATCATTTAAATGTCACAGCCTACCTGAGTATTGGCACTGACCACGTTCATCCTTTTTTGACCAGTGTTTCCATCTTCTGATGGCTCCTTCTAGCATGATAACACACTATGTCACAGAGCTCAAATCATGTCAAACTGGATTCTTGACCACCTTGAATGAGGTCACTGTACTCTAATGGCCTCCACAGTCACCAGATCTCAATCCAATAGAGCACCTTGGAATGTGGTGAAACAGGAGATTGGCATCATGGGTGTGCTGATGACAAATTTGCAGTAAGATGCTGTCATGCCAATATGGACCAAAACTTCTGAGGAATGTTTCCAGCACCTTGTTGAATCTGTGCCACACAGAACTGAGACAGTTCTGAAGGCAAAATCAGGTCCAACCCAGCACTGGCAAGGTGTACCTAATAAAGTAGCTGGTAACTCTAATTTAACTGAAATTCATAATCAAAATTACCCTTGACTCTAACACTGGTAACTCAGATCAGTGATTGGGGATTTTTCTTTTCTTCCTTAAGATGTTTTTTTTTTAAAATAAAATGAAACCACAGCATCACATGAGGGTGTTAATTTTTGATGTAGAGATCTGTATAGTCCTAACTAGTTTGTCACGGAGCTAATACAACAGCTACAGCTGCCATTTCATCATTTTATGTTAATGTTTATAGTGCATTTTTGTCAGATATCATCATTGTTCAGATAAACTTTTTTTCTAAAACTTGAGCTGAAGACTCAACTAAGTCAATACCAAACTGTATGTGACCTTAACATGGTCTGTGCAGGTCATCTACAAGAATCCCACATAAACTTTACTGTGTAAAGAAAAGACACCAAACCCATCTTGCACACAGGACATTATCTTAGGTTTTCTCTGTCTGAGCCTCCCTGGAAGATTTAACAATCGGTGGACCCAGGAGGAAGAATAATTTGATGGGAAAGCACAATAAGTTTGAACAATGCACAAATTGGAAAAAAGAAAGTTTCTTAAAAATAAATAAATAAATAAATAACTCCACAACTTGTTCTGGCGCTTGTTAATAATTTGAAGTAACTCCTACTGACAGCCGGCAGCATTGATTATCGGTCTTGGAAGTCGTTTGTGAAATAATCTATGCTCAAGGGCTTACAGAAGATAATTGACCTGCAGGTGCCTGAGGATTTTATGCTCTTTTAAAGCATGCAGGAAGGTAAGACAGCAGGGAGGTGACAGCTAGAGCTGACTCACATGGATGGCCAGCTGTCTGGTCTCAGAATACACACAGAAATCATTGCTGTCAGTGAGTAATTTCCCCCTGGGATTAATAAAGTATTCTGATTCTGTCTGCAGAAACCTGCTATTTCCACAGACTATATACAAAGGATGCACACAGTCACCTTTGATGCAAATCATGTTTGCCGCATTTTGAAGAGTTGAGCTTGTTTTCTTGTGCATTTTAGGCACAAATGGACATATTCGAATAATATTGCAGATTTTCAGATTAAGATACCTGTTGACTAGTGCCAACGTATGAAGTAAAAAACACTAGAATTGCACAAACTGAAAAGCCTTTTTGTTTGTCAGATATTGCCCTAAAAATTCTCCAAAAGGAAAAAACACCACAAACACAGCTGAGAGATCTACTTCAGTTGATTGAAGCAGATGCTAGTGCCAGCACAGGTGGCTGTCAGTCAAAGCAACTCCGAATAATGCACAACCCTTTGAAGTCAACGGACGCACTGGCGACTTCAGATCTCATGGGCAGGGCTACAGTTCCCGTGCAAAAAAGCAAGGGTTCGGTCACATGATTAGGACTTGCTGGCGCATCCGTCGACTTCAGAGGGTTAAGCTTTACTTCAATTTCAGCAAGTGAAATATTTAAAAATTCACCCCAAAGGAGGAATTCAGCTATAAAGACCCAAACTCTTTTTTGCTATTTCAGCAGTCTATGGGGATTGAATTGCTTTGGGGAATCAGCCTCAAGTGGTCAGTGGAGGAACTGCAGTGTTTGGCACTTCCACTCTGGGTTCACCCAGGAGATTAAAACAAAGACTTTCAGAAACAGTCACACGAAGAACTTTTTGACATTCTGTAATTTTTAAATTTTCTTCCTTCTTTTGTTTCTTTTTTTTTTTTTAAACAGAAAACACTTGACTCAGAGCACCCCAAAAAATATACTGGTCCCCAAGCTAACAGTATAGTTCTTACATATTAAAAGACATTTAAAGACATGTTTCTGATAATTGATTTTACATTTCAAATTTTTCATTCTATACAGCCCTGGAGGCTCTTTACTTCACCATTGGGCCACACCTCTTAATCATTCAGTTAAGGTGTTTCATTTAGTCCCAAAATCAAGCACCTAGCCATGCAGTCTGCCTTTACAAACATTAGTAACGGAATGGGTTGTTCTAAAGAGCTCACTGAATTTGAGCAGTGTACTGTAATAGGATGTCGCTATTAAAGAAAGGCAGATGGTTAAATTTCTTCCTGACTATCCACATTCAGCTTTAAATGGTATTATTGCAAAGTGGAAGTGTTCAGGAACCACAAAATGGCCATGATATGCCATTTTGCGGTTCCTAAATGCTGAGGTGCACAGTGTGTAAAAGTCTGATTCAGTTATGGCAGAGCTCCAAACCTCGTCTAGCATTAGCATCAGCACAAAAACTGTGCACGAGCAGCTTCATGGCATGGGTTTAAATGGCTGAACAGCTGCATGTAAGCCTCACATCACCAGGTAGAATGCTAAGCATCAGAGTGGTGTAAAGCACACTGTCACTGGACTCTGGAGCAGAGGAAAGCGTTCTGTGGAGTGATAAATCACAGCTCTCTTTCTCGCGGTGTGATGGACAAGTAGAACATTATCTGCCTGAGTGCCCTGTGCCAGCTGTAAAGTTTGATTGAGGAGGGATAATGGTATGGGGTTGTTTTTCTGGGGTTGGCCTGGGCCCCTTAGTTCCAATAAAGGGAAATCTTAATGCTTTAGCTTGCCAAGACATTTTGGACAATTCTATGCTTCCAACTTTGCAGGAACGGGTTGTGGAGGGCCCTGTTCTGTTCCAGTATGACTGTGCTTAAGTGCACATAGCAAGGTCCATAAATAAAAGGCATGGTTGGATGAGTCTGGTGTGGAAGAACTTGACAGTCCCACACAGCGTTCTGAGCTCCACCTCACCCAACACATTTGGAAAGTACTCGAACAAAGATTGTGAGCCAGGCCCTCTCATCCAACATCAGTGTCTGACCTCATAAATGCTCTTCCCACAGAAACTCCAAAAATCTTAGAAAGCCTTCTCAGAAGACTGGAAGCTGTTCTATCTGTGAAGTTGGAACCAACTCTATATTATTGCCTGTGGATTTAAAATGGGATGTTATAAAATGGGATATCCTGTATGTGCAATGTCTAATATTTTTGTCCATATAGAGTATACTGAAGTCCTTCTGAATCAGAATCAGAATACTTTATTAATCCCAAGGGGGGAAATTAGTAAAGAATATATCAGTGCAGTTGAGAGAGTAAAATAAAGAAACCCCAGCATGGCAGTAGGTGAAAGTCCAGTTATTAATGGGATGAGTTGTGCAATATAGTAGCCAGAGGCAGGAGTAACTATGGTCATAGATCAGAATATGCATAATTATTACACAGTAATAATTGCAATTTGTTCTTTACACAGAATATATACGTGAATGCAATATATATCTATATACTGTGTTTTCCTTTCTGCTATCAGCATAGTTTATGAAGACCAAAATATCCTTTGATAAGTTTAACATAGTTTCCACACTCAGTTTAATTAGATTTGTTTAAACTATACCATAGCACCATATTATGAGAATCTGGTGTTTGTTTGTACTAACAATAAACTCAGCTGCCTCCTCCTGCATGTTTTCATTTATTAAAGCTTATTTCATTTGGAGGATCTGTGGCAGAAATTATGAGGTTTAACTATGTTTGCTCATTCATACAATCTGGATTTAGGTATTTTCCACATTATTAAACGCTGCTCTTGCTCTTTAACCCAAGTCTCTTCTGTACAACACAACAGCAGGGCCGTCCATCTGCAGTCCTTTCCCTTGTTTGACGGTAGCCGAGTGCTTATTGAGGCAATAGCATTTAAGTGCTTTACTCAAGGACAGCTGCACTGTCCTCTTGAGGAAAACACATTAATGAAACAATGATCTAACTGCCAAAATAACCAGCCTGCGCTGTGCTACGTAGCTCAGTTAATGCACTGTGTCTCTGCCCACTGCACGCTGATTAAAACCTTAATGGTGTTTTTGTTACAGGTCCAAACTTTTGTCTGGCCGTACCTTTCTTCTTAGCTCTTTATTGATGTAATATTCAAAGAATTTTATTCCTAAGAAATAATGCACCATATAAAAACATCCCTTTTGATAAAAGCACATACCTGAAGTTTATCACAGCTATGATTTCTCAAGACTTTATGGTGCCTCTTGTGAAAGGGAGTTTAATGTTCTTTCCAAATGATGGAGATTTAGACACTGGAAACACTGGCAGTCAGCTAGTTTTACTTTTCTTGATCTACACTCCTCACAGTTAAACACATTTAAAAAAAACAATGGATTAACATCAAATCAATGAATAATTACATCATAAATCAATGCCTCACACCCTAAATGCCACTCAAAAGATCAGTGGTAAGGTTTGTTTCCATACATCTGTCCACACATTAGTGTCACAGGGGTGTGTGCAGCCTCTCCCAGCTGTCCTCCGGTGAGAGGCACAGTGACAATATTATAAACTTTACACGTCTAGAGATTTATATTTATGTAAAAATACAGCGCATTCTCATCTTAGGGCATCAAATATAGTTCTGTCAAATGCCGCTCATATTCTAGAGATATACACAAGGTGTCCTTTGCTTTGAATTGACAGCTAATGCAGTGTTGTACAAAAAAAATTCTGCATTTGGAGATTGGAAGAGTGGCAGTGGAGGAAGTCAGAGGTCTGTCAGTCTGATCTGTTTGGCAGCTTCATGTTTTGCTTTCTGGTTAGGGTTACACAGACTACAGCCCACATATAAAAGCTTGACATACAGCACACTGAATAATGAAAAGGCACCTGACACAAGGGATGAACCAGTATTGTATCTACAGACAACTTAGAAAAGAACCATTTTAAATTTTTCTTTTTAGGCACTTTGCTATCAGCAGCCTGTCGCAAAAACGATTGTTCCTATTTCTTAAACGAATCTACAAATAATGTCAAAGATAACACAGTTTCATGGGCATAGAACCATATTTTGCACCAACAAAATGATTTCCAATGTGCTGTTAGCTGAAGACCTGGCATATCTCAGCATGTTGTGCAGTGTGTAATTAAAGAATTTCTGGAAGCAGAACAAGTGGAGGACAAAAGAAGTGGCAGGTTTGGAAACTATCAGCAGCAGATGAATAGAAAAAAAAAATCCAGCAATAACCTGACACAGGACCTGAGAGATTCATCCAGACCTTCAGTTGATCTTTCCACTGAATTTCACAGATTTTCCACTGATTTTCCGCAGAGTTTGAAGAGACATGTGTTGCTAGAAAAATGCCATTTCAGCCTCTCTGTCACTCATGTATGTTGCTGAGACTTTGTGTGAAAGTCTGTCCTGAAAACATGTCCTCAAATCTTCATGATGAAATTAAATGTGTTACTGTACAATCAAAAGCTTCAGTTTACTGGTGAGGAGAAACCAAAACCAAGCTTTAACTGAAGCTGATAAAAAGTCCAAGAAACAGAGTCCAAAAGGTGCAGACTTAAACAACCTGAAACAAGGCGGAAACTAAGCTGAACTTGACTTGGCATGATGTGACACAGGCTACATTCACACTGCAGGTCTTAATCATCAATTTAGAATTTTTGCTGAGATCCAGTTTTTTTGCGTGGTAGTCTACATTATAATTTAAATGCGACCGCCATCAGTTATATGGATGCTACTCATGTCAGCGTGTGAGGAAAAACCTCACTTTCTTTCCACTGATGACCTTCATCAGCGCTGTCTGCCATGCTCGTTTGGTCCATTGTTTACATGTGATCTTGAAGTGTCTCGCCTCCTCTGGTGCAGAATTATGTTGTCTGTCTCACTTCAGTGACATAAAAGTTGGATGAAATGCGACATGTCCGTTCAGAATGAGGTTGCTTTGAAAAACATCAGATGCACATCTGATTTTGGACCACATTTGAAAGTGACCTGAATCCAGTTTGGAAAACCTGGATTTGTGTTGTTTAGACTGTCATGAAAAAAATCAGATATGGGTTACATATGGGCAAAAAAGTCAGATTTGGGCCATTTTTGCCTGTAGTGTGAACAAAAACAGGTAGACGACGCAACACAGACTAACGAGTAACAATCAATAGGAGGGAGAGGAGCACTGGTGGCAACACTCAAGGGCAGGATGCAAAACTAGATACAATGCAAAAGACGTTAACACAGAGGACACATAACAAACTAAACACAGGCAGGGGCTACAGCTGAGGCTAAACATAAACTGAGAATACAATAAACAGAGGATAAGCACAAAGAATCTCAAAACCAAAACTCAAAAAATACAAAACTAGACTACAAAAACCCAGGACCATGACAGCAACAAGTCTTATGGAGTTACTGTATGAATCCAAATTTTTATATTTTCCAATCATATCCTTATCAGTATGTACAGAGGAAGTGAGTTGAGAGGTACAGCAGTGAGTGGCTACAGCCATCCGTAAAACATGGTGGAGGCTCTGGTTTGTGGCTGCATTTCAACCAGTGATGTTGGAAATCTTGTCAAAAATGTACTATTAGATTATATTCCACTGCGCAATACCATCTGGAAAAGTCTGTGATTTGCAATGGCTTTATTTTTCTGCACAACATTGATCCCAAATGCACTGTCAATGCAGTAAAAACCTACTGGGATAGAAAAACACACAACAGAACTCTATCAGTCATGAGTTGGCTTCCCTAGAGCCCGGACGTCAACATTATTGAAGCAGAGTGGGATCATCTCGGCAGAGAACAGAACAAAAGGCAGCCAGCATCCAAAGAAAAGCTTTGAAATGTCCTTCAAGAAGCTTGGATAACTATTCCTGAAGACTACTTAAAGAAATGACAAGAAAGCTTGGCTAAGAGAGTTCAGTTAGTGTTGAAAAATAAAGGTGGGGTTGTCATCTCAAAAACTGACAAAAGCCTTTTGGCCTCCGAAATACTGGAATCCCAATTAACTCCCAAAATACTCTTAGTAAAATTCAGGAAAAGTTGCTGGAGAAGTTCTGAGTGCTTGCAGAAAGTTTTAATGCAGCAGCAAAGACAGGCAAAGCACAGAAAATGTGATTTGGGCTTCCAGAAACCCCAGGCAGAAAAGTGTTGTGTCAAATAGCAGGTCAAAGAGCAGAAGCAGAAATTCCGGGGAATTCTTGTCTCCCACCCTCATACCCTCTGGGAGGGTCTCAGATTCCCCTCCCAAGTTTATGTTAATCTATCTATTGAGAAAGAGTACAACAGATGCAATATTTGCTTTGAAAAAATAAAGTTTGCTTTGAGCGTACTGATAAAGAGAAGGTCAGAAGGAGTTACACTGTGTCTTTGTGGATCTTGATGGGGTGCTAAGAGAGGAAGTGTGGAATTGTATGAGGAAGTCAAGAGTGGCAGAGAAGTATGTGAAGGTGGTGCAGGACATGTATGAGGACAGTGAGACAGTGGTGAGGTGTGCAGTAGGAGTGACAGATGGGTTGAAGGTGGGGGTGGGATTACATCAGGGATCAGCTCGGAGCCCCTTCTTGTTTGCAGTGGTGATGGACAGATTGACAGATGAGGTCAGGCAGGAGTCTCCGTGGACTATGATGTTTGCAGACGACATTATGCTCTGTAGTGAGAGTAGGGAGGAGATGGAGGAGAGCTTGGAGAGGTGGAGGTATGCACTGGAGAGAAGAGGAATGAAAGTCAGTAGAAACAAGACAGAGTACATGTGCATAAATGAGAGGGAGGCAGGTGGAATGGTGAAGATGCAAGGAGTAGAGGTGGTGAAGGTGGATGAGTTTAAATACTTGGGATCAACCATCCAAAGCTATGGACAGAGCACAAGCGAGGTAACGAAGAGAGTGCAGGCAGGGTGGAGTGGGTGGAGACGAGTGTCAGGGGTGCTTTGTGACAGAAGGATAGCAGCAAGAGTGAAAGGGAAGGTTTCCAAGACAGTAGTGAGACCTGCCATGATGTTTGATTTGGACACAGTGACAAAAAAGACAGGAGGCAGAGCTGGAGGTGGCAGAATTGAAGATGTTGAGATTTTTCCTGGGAGTGACCAGGATGGACAGGATTAGAAATTAGTACATCAGAGGGGCAGGCTGAGATGGTTTGGACATGTGCAGAGGAGGGATAGTGGATATATTGGACAAAGGATGTTGGGGATGGAGCTGCCAGCAGGAGGAGAAGAGGAAGACCACAGAGAAGATCCATGGATATAGTGAAGGAGGACATGCAGTGGGTTGGTTTGAGGGAAGAGGATGCAAGAAATAGGGTGAGATGGAGGCAGATGATCTGTGAGAGCAGCCACAAGAAGAAGAAGAAGATCGACCTCCAAATCTGACTCCAATATCATTTATATTAACCCTTTAAATCCTAATTCTGACACCGGTACAATTGCAAAGACTTGACATAGTTATTTCCAAGTTCATTCATATATTATTTTTTAAAGTTGACATTTCATGATAGACCAGCTAGACAAACTAGATCATATGCTGTGGGTATAACAAAGGTATGTGTTCAGTGAAAACTACTTATACTCCAGTGTCAAACTTAGATCCACCGTTATTTTCATCTAATACATTCTTCTAAAAAAAGAGACTTTCAGGGTTCATTTGTGAGATTATTATTCATGGATAAAGATCCATTCAGAGAGTACATTTTACCTAAGGTAAGAGCTAAGGGATGACCTCAATATGGAAGAACAAAGAGACAAAAACCCCCTAGATGTTCTTCATAAGCACAGGTGCAAGCCAGAGGTACAAACAAGAGTTTGAAGCAGAATAAGTGAGTGGAGAGTACCTATCCTCCCAGCTCCACTTTCTCACAATTAATCATATTTAATCACTGATTTTCTTCCTAACATATCATATTCATTTCCCATGTTTATTTTCAACAGAGCAGCACATCCGTCATTGAAACTTTCTCCCCTTCCGTCACCTGTTAAGCGGGTGGCATCTGGAGGCCTGATGCTGAACACAGAGACTAAGGCCTTCAGGAAAATACCTAGAATAACATTCTAAAATTCCGTTTTCTTCTACAGTGCTCATACCAGTTACTGCCTTTTAAACTTGTTAGAATTGTACAAACTCTGTATTTTATGTGTTGTATTTCCATTCATGTTTGTACACGTTTCTCTGCACGTGGGATGGACGCAGTTTTTAAATGTTGCTTTCACATTTTTGTTAGATTTCATAGCGAGAGAAAGTTTGTGTTCGAGAAATAGTTGTCTTTATCGATTAGAATAAAGCCAGATAAAGAAGAACATTCTTCATAGAAAGAATGACAATGAAAAATAGTACAGGAAGGCATCTCAAACTTGTGACCTCCGCCTCTGTAACACACCTCTGATCCTACTGAGCTGTTTTATTACTTTAACTCTCTGGAGTCTGCAGATGCGCTGGTGAGTCCACATCATCGTACCAAACTCTTGCTTGAGTTCACATGACTGACGTGTGTCAGTCTGCACCTCGTCCAACCCACATGACCGACACGCAGGCAGGGGCTGACACTGACATCAGTGACAAAGATGATTCTCACAGTCCATCACATTACATTCACCATGCAACAAATGAGACAAATTTTAGATTTGCATAACCATCAATTGCTAAAAAGTGTTGCTTATTTTTTTCAAAAAGGCAGGCAGCTGTAAGAGTGGTCTGTGTCCGCGGAGAAAATGTTGTGTCGGCGTCTATACACAACCGTGCACTGACCAGATTAGTTGTATTGTTTAAAAAAACAATGAAAGACGCATTTTCTTTTGCAATTCCTTTATTACAATAATGTCATCTACTTTTCTTACTGTGTTAGAGATGGTCTAATCTGACTCCTGGTCCCTGGTTTGATTCCAGGTAGGGACACAAGCCCCTCTCATTGTGGAGGGGTTGCATCAGGAAGGGCGTCCAGTGTAAAATCTCTGCCAAATTATCAATGTGGATTAATCTGTTGTGGAGCCCCCTTGGGGAGAATACAAGGAGCGGCCAAAGGTACATTTTCGCATTTGGCAAGGGTTGTTGGGATGTCTTTCTTTCACGACCAGCACCCTCACTTCGCACAGCCTTGATGACTGATATATGCCTGGGTGTGAAATATACAAAAGGGTTATGTATGGTAGCGTCATGCACTCGAGATCAAAGCAAATCACGTTATATGTGGTTGGGGCTTTGGGCACCAAAAACTACTTGGTTAGTTTTAGTAAAAGGTTTGTAGTCTGGGTTAAAATATGCTGCCTCAGAACATTAACAATACAAGCTGGCACACACGCAATGCATTTCAACGTGATGTCAGTGTGATGTCAAGGGTTTCAGCTGTTCCTATGAGATGAGTTTAGAATTGACACATCGCATTACTGCCACAAACCTGGTCTGTCGCTGCACAGATGTCAAACAGGTTTGGCATCTTGAGATTATCTGTGAGACACCAGCAGCATCTGTTAACCAGGCTGAAAATTTAGAAAACTCCTTTATTAAAGCCACTGCGGACGGTTAAGTAACCTTCAGTCAGAATCATTTTGCCTGAGCATGCATATGTGCTTGTGAGAGCCGTTTCTGAGGCTCACATTTTGTAATATTTATTAAAATGCAATGAAATAACAGGATGGATTAGATATGTGAGACTACGTTATGAGGCAATGGATTGAATTTACAGAAAACAAACTGTACTTTAACAGGCAGGTTTTGGACTTTTTGCTAAATCCTCATTAAAATGTACAAAGTTTGGTTGCTTGCTAGTCAAAAGATATTCTTAGGTTTCCCCTTTAGGGAATTGTGACCTAAATATTCCACAAATCCAATCTATGGGCTGGCTTTAGGTGCATATTCAGCAGTGATTTTTGCTTTATTTTCTACCCTGGATTATTTTCTGAGCTCTAGTTTATTAAAAGAGGGCCTTGTTTTCCACGGTTGCTATCTTCTTGTAGCGTATGGAGGAATAACATCCAAGCAGAAATCATATTTCTCAGTTTAAAGTTGTCATGCTGTTAAAAATATAAGGTGAAAATGAACATGAACTGCCTTAATATAGACAGGAGCCATGAGTGAGAGGGTTTATTTTAAAGCTGAATTTCTCAGTCCATCTCTGCTGCTGCTTTATCTGTCCTGCAAGGTGGTTAATGGAAATTAATTGCATTCACTTCGCATCTGGAGAGTAAAATAGCCTCTGATTAAATGGCTAAAATGAAATCCGGCAGAGCTCTGGGGCAGTGATGACCTGGCTGGGTAAAACAGCTGCTTTCAGATGGACAGCATCACAACTTGGTAGCTATATTGCCAATATACAGACTTCCAGTATGAGGTTCATCTTCCTTAGTGCTCAGCCAGACAGCCAGCATAATTAGATATTGATAGAAGGGCAGTAATTAATGATTAGTCTGCCAGCAACATTATCTGCCCAGCAATTTCATCCATATGTGCTGTCCTGATTGGCCCGGAGGGTCACCGAAACACAGCCAATCATTTGTCATGTTCCTTGACCTGAATCTGCTGAAATGGGATGGAGCAGAGCAGTGATGGAAACCAACAAAATTTCCTGCCCGTTCCACGGTCAATAGTTTCAAGAAGGCAGCAAGCTCCAGGCGTTTACAAGATGGATTATCTTAATGATCACAGCAGTCGGGTTTGACCAATTTTCAAATGAAAAGACCTTTTTGTTTAAAATTTTGAAGTCCGCCTTAAGGTTATTTTTCTGCAACAAAAAGGTTCTGTTATCATCATAGTCTTGAGTAAACAATGAAAAAATAGGAAAATACAGCTGAACTTATCTCTACTGACCTCTAAATAATAAGAAAGTCAACAAAAAAAAATGCAAGGAAGTGAGTTAAAGTATTAACTACAGCTTGCTTGGTTCAAACAGTAATCTTAAAATCTAGGACACTTAGAATTGTGTGTCACTTTTTTAATCAAACCTTTTTATAATTAATAAAACATCCTTTATTAATTTATTCACTTTATACAATCCCAACTCCCAAATCTCATAAACCAATATTTTATTTGCAAAATAACATAGAAAACATAGCTGATGTTGAAAGTGAGACGAGTTACTATTTCTGTCATGGTGTCAGGGTCTGCCAGGTGCTCTCTCTCTTTCTCTCAATTTCATGGAAAATACTAGCTCTTCTTGAATTTGATGGCAGCAATGCATCTCAACAGTTGGGACAGGGCCATGTTTACCACTGTGTAGCAGTGGTAAACAGGGGAACTGAGGAGACCGGCTGATGGATCGTTGGAGAGGAATGTTGTCCCATTCTTTTCTGATACAAGGTTCCAGTTTTGCCTTTTATGATGTTTTCAGTTGGTGAAAGGTCTGGACTGCAGGCAGGCCAATCCAGCCCCTGGATTCTTCTACTATGAAGCCATGCTGTTGTAATAGCTGCTGTATGTGGTTTAGCATTGTCTTGCTGAAATATGCAAGGTCTTCCCTTAAAAAGACAACGATGATTTGTGTCTGGATATAAGTTGGTAGTACCATAGGTACTAATGCACCACTATCAGAGATGCAGGCTTTTGAACTTTCACATATGATTTCTTCTTTGCATGATAGAGCTTTAAACTGCATTTACAGGTTAAGGTTAGGTAACCCAGTTCTAGTTTAGGGTTGGGGTCTAGGTTAGGGTTGGAGACAAGGTTATGGTTCATCTAGGGTTTGAGCTGCAGTTAATATTCAGTTTAGCATAGGTATAGGTTGGGGTTGGTGTGAGTGTTTTATTGGATGTTTTGAGACTGTTAATACTACCCAAGTTTTGTTTTTCGAGGAATAATTTGAAAATGAATGGTTCTGGAGACCTGGAAATAAGTGCTAAGTTAGGTTCCATATGGTTCCAAGTTGATAGACACCTCGCATGACCGAGTTCTAATGTTCAGAATCAGAATCAGAATACTTTATTACTCCCCGAGTGGGAAATTACTTCGAATGCAACTGACTGCATGCGGGATGGCGCATGTGCACTAGATAATATTGTCTGGCACCTGAGTTTTTGAGCCTGAAAGTGCTACCCTGGTTTGGGTTTTTGAGGACTAACTCAAAAACGAGACATTCTAGAGATCAAGAACCAAGTCCTAAGATAGGTTTCCATATGTTTCTGAATTGATAGACATCTGACATGACCCATTTCTGATGTTGGAGATTAGGGTTTGGCTTCATTTAGGGTTGGGATTTGGGTTAGGTTTCAATTAGAGTTGGAACTACAATTAGGATTCAGTTTAGCATTGGGCTTAGGTTGGGGTGAGGGTATGATCAGATGTTTTGAGTATGAAGTTGCCACCCAGGTTTTGATTTTTGAGGAATCAAAAAACGAAAGGTCCTGGAGACCTGGAAACAGTGCTAATCTAGGTTTCCACATGATTCAAAGATGATAGACACCTCACAGACCCAGTTTTGATATTGTCTGAGACCAGACTTTTTAAGCCTTTAAATGCCACCTGGGTTTGGGTTTTTGAGGAGACCTGGAACCAACTCCTAAGGTAGGTTTACATATGAGTTCATAGACTCCTCACATAATCCACTACTAATGTTTGATGTTGTCTGAGACCTGAGTTTTTGATTCTGAGGGTGCTGCTCAAGTTTGGCTTTTTGAAGAATAACTCAAGAATGAAATTTCACTGCAATGTTAATTTTTCTCCTCTTTTTGGATTTAAAATAGAAATGGACACATTTTTAAACTGTGATTTCTTGGTCAGTTTTAGTATTACCCACCAAAAATACATGTAGAGCTTTATTAATATGTTGTCGTACTCACTGTGTGACAAGTTTTTGACTGGAAGGTATGGTCTTTGCCTGGTAGAATCTTTTTCTCGGGTGCTTCAGCAGGTCTCTCTGTGCATTAAGCTGCCTCCCTTCCTTAGAGGGAGCTTGTTTCTAGCTAACCCTTCCAGTATGAACATACAGTATGAGAAACTCATACACTCACTACCCACTTTAAAAGGTTCATGTGCTCAGCTGCATAAATAGACAAACCAACCACTTTATTAGGTACACCTGTTCAAAGTCATAATTATGATGGCTGGCCACTTTATTAGGCACACCTGTTCAACTTCCCAGTTAGACTCAACGCCAACTTTATTACATACACTTCTTTAACTATACATCAGTCAATCATGTGGGAGTACATTTTGGCATCTAGACATCCCTACGATCACCTGCTCAAATTCTAAACCAATAATATTTTGTAAATTTTAAGATTATTTTTAAAATTTCACCTTCATTTGACATTTTATATTTAAACAGAAGAAAAAAATATGAAGTTTTCACACTGTTTCATGTATTTGTCTTATTTTTCATTTGAAAATGTTCTTTTAGTTCTTCTTTTTTCTTGAGGCATTACTATCCAGCTCTATGCAGTCAGCATCATTAAAGAATTTAAAGCCTCTGTCTTTTTAAAAGCAATTTCAGATTCCAGCAATTTCTGCTTCCTTCAGCTTCCCATCCTGCTAATTTTATACATTTGGAGGTAGAAGTTTTTGTAATGCAAGTGGTTCAAATTAGGTTTTAGGGACTTTTAAGCATTTCAGCATTCAGCATTCACATTGAATTTTCACCAGGAACTGCATTGTTCTAGGTAGTTAAATAAGTGTTACATGATCTCAGTATATATACACCTGTTCTGAAAGGCCCCAGAGTCTGCAACACCACTACAATACATATACATGCACCCCTTTTCTTTTTCTTTTTTAGAGTGATTTTTAAAAAAAATTTCACTTCGCCAATTTGGACTATTTTGTATAGGTC
>VUQH01044327.1:13974-31434 GCA_015106775.1 Etroplus canarensis | reverse complement strand
AATCAGTCGGGAATGCCTCGGAAAATGCTGATCGTAGCAGGACAGCAGGGATACATCTAGGATCACACCAGGAGTGGTGAAATCATGGACTAGGACAATCAGGATGACTTTCCGACAACCATTTAGATATGCGGACAATATGAGGAAATAATACAAGGTTATAAATTCAGTGCTGATTTTGAGTTTTTTCTCATATTGCCTCTGTGCACATCTGTGCACTTCATAATATCACTTCATATTATGCACTTCATAATAAGTCTTTTATTTACAGTTCTTATCACTCCCTCCAGGAAATACACGATTCTTCAGTTACTGATGGATTTATTCTCTTAATGGAACTTGTAACATCATAGTCATCAAATTCACCATCGAACTGTGCAAAAAGCATGACAATGTGCAAAATAAGCACGCATTTATATCATACAGACGGCACAAATTAAAGAATAAATATGTGCGATTTAGCATAAAACGCATGAACAAACATACCTCGCTGGCTGCACACAAGCAAGAGGGAATGAGTCCACTTGCATAACAAAAGGTCTTCAAAAGAAAATGTATAATCCATGTCAACTTGAAAAAATAGCACTTCTTAAACTTTAGCGGACTGTAACTTATCTGGCTCTTAATGTTAATTCCCGACAGAAAGAAGGTGCAACAAGTAAAACATGTCCCGTGCAACACAAAGTGAAAATGTCATGACTCGCCCGTTCCGTTGTTTTTGGACGGTTTTCCCCCTTCTGTTCCCTGCCTGGCCTGTCTCCCTAGTGGTCTTCGTCCCTGTCTGCGTCATGTCCTGTTTTATATTGGTAACCCTGGTGTTCTGCATCCTGTTTATCTTCCTGCCTTAATTATTCCCAGCTGTGTTCCCTTCCCACCTGTCTCTGGTTAACCATCCTGTCTTCATTTATTTCAGTCCTGTCCTCCTGGTCTGTCGCTGTCGCATCATCCCCTTTCATTTCCAGTCATCAGCCTTTGCTCACCCTTTGTTCCATGTGTCTGTATGCTGTTTGCCGGCTCAATAAAGCCCTTTGAGTTTTACCTCCTGTCTCTGAGTCCTGCACTGGAGTCCTCGCCTCTGCCACAATGACGACGTTACATGACAGAAAACACACTTCCCAGGTTTCCATATAGTGCCAATACAAAAACAATGTATTCATAAAATGAATCACATAAAATGTATGTAAACATATATATATATATATATATATATACAAAAAATATATATATATATATATATATATATATATATATATATATATATATATATATATATATATATATATATCTTTTGCCCTCTCCCGAAGGCGCAGAAATGCCGGGAAGTGTTTAGAAAACATAAAGACAGTGAAAGGAAGCTTTCAAGAATATGCGGAGAGGTTGCTGAATGGATGCGGATTTACTAAATTCGCATTCCACGTCTTGTCTGCGCCCTAGTGGACAAGGTAGGTTTTAGGGGTAGCCACAGCAGATCATCCCCCTCCATCTCACCTTATCCCTTGCATCCTCTTCTGTCATTCCAACCCTCTGCCTGTCCTTCACTGAAATGCCTATAAAATGTAATAACCTCCCTTAGATGTGTCACCCTTTCATTGCTTTAATCAGTTAAATCATGGTCAACATAATCTTGCCTTTTTAACAAGAATTTGCAAAAAAAGCTTATTACATCTCAAAGTAAAAACTGTATTTTTCAAACTAATGTCAATTCATTAAAAAATATAAGTTAAAATAATTGTTTGCATAAATATTCACCCCCTTTAAAGGGACTGACTTGATTCCACAGAGGTCCAGCTAGTTGATTCCAGCAGTGTCACAATTAGTGAAATGGAGATCACCTGAGTGCAGTTGATGTGTGTCAAGCGATCGTAGTATAAAAACACCTGCACACTGGGAGGTCCAGTCTCTGGTTCATCATTGTCTCTGGTTCATCAGTATCCCTGCTACATCAGAAACTAGAGACCAAAATAACCTCCTCCTCATTTGTCTTTGGCCAACAGTAGCATAGTTTCCACTGGCACCCTGTTGGCTAATGGCACGGGAGGTGGTCATTGTTAACCCGGGGATGGAAAAGGTAATATGAATCTGCATATTTGATTTGACAGAGATTTTACTCTGGATGCCCTTCTTGACACAACCCTCCCATTTGCCTGGGCTTGAGACTGGCACTAGGAGTACACTTGCATGTGGCCCTGAAGAAGGAGAAGTGAGATAGGACTGTTCAGCCTTGGTGGAGTTATGCAGTCTCGGACTGCTCTTGTTCTTCTCTTCTCTCTCAGAGTTCCTTAACAGTGGCACAAGAACATGTTCTCTGAATTCTGTAAGTTCTGCTCACAGTGGCCCTCCTACTCACTGTGGTCCTCCAGAGCAGAGCAAGGAAAGACGTTTTCAATAGCAAGGACAACAACGAAAATGAGTTAGCCAGTATGAAAACGCAAAATGGAATGGGCTGGAGCTAGCAACTTAGCAGCAACTGACCTTTTAACTTCAGAGTTAGGGAACTGTCCACAGGTAAATTAACTATGAATAGCACAATAGCACCATTCCCTTGAGAAAAATCAAAGGGGTTGTCACAAAAAAGAACCAAACACTATTATGAAAGGCTTTTGGTGTGGCTGTGTCTGAATTTACTGAAGCTAGTCATTTTAAATCAACAGAACTACTGATGTAATAAGGAAAGTAATGAACACTACACCTTCCCTTGAATTCACCCTTTCATGGATTTTTAGAAGCCAACATATAACATGGGGTAGGGACTGAAGGTGGAGAGATGGAGTATACATTTATTAAGTTGAATTGGAAGGAGTGCACTTAAATGTAGAAAAAAACATGGCAGACATCAAATTAACAGAATAACACAGCATTCTGTGATAACTTGCCTGAAATAAGAACTGGTTATGGTTAAATTGATAAGGACTGAAATAGTCTGAAAGAGATAATCACATGTGATGATCTATGTGAGTTAAATCTTGAGTGTGAGGTTAAGGCAAGAAAAGCCTACTGGTCTGAACTGAAGAGTGCATTTTAGGCTATACTGAGACTGGCAGCCCATATTAAATTTTTTTGGCACATTGAGATATCAGAACAAATGTTTAATTTTTCAAATCAGATTTAAACCAAATTTCCAAGGGGGCTGATATCTGATTTAAAAGCTGGCTTTCAAAAGATCCTTTATATCACTTTTTATTTGACACACAACAGTGACATCATAACCATGGAACTACTAGCTCGGTGCGACTGTCACTAATGTTTTCTGGTGTGTTAGCAGACTTGTGCATTGTGGCTAGATACTGCTATAGTGTAAAGAGTGAGAGAATACATCTCCATTACTCACCCAGCTTGTGGCCTGCTGCTTTGTGTCTGCATTGGCAAAATGCATTACCAGTTTGTGAATGTACTCACGCCTATGTTGTTTCCATAGCAACTAATGCAGATGGGTTATCGTCAATGGTTATATTGGGACAGTGTGGACAGTTTGTCCCAAAGATCAAATCTGAAATTTAAAAAAAAAAAAAAAGTCTATTTGCGTGCAGCTTGAATGAAAGAATAAAAAGAGCTTCTGGTGGTGTAGAACTGTGCATTATCAAATAGGATAACATTTTAGATAATGTTACTGCTGATTTGCACTACTGATCCCTGCTGAAACAGCATACCTCAGTAATATTGTCATCTTGCCCTGGAGTTCCCAGTCCATGGTAAATGCCCTGGAGCTACCCGACACCACTTTGTCAGGTGCTCTGTCATTCAGCCAAGCTTCCCTGATCAGCAGTGTACAGTGTTAGTACTGCTGGAACTTATGCAGAAAGGAAAGTTCTTCCATGCTATCAGCCACTTTTTAAGCAAACTCCCAGAAGAATCTCAGGTGAGTTACATGTATTTTTTGAATGTCCATCTGCTCCTAAGTTTTTATAGGGTGTTTTGATTAATTTATGAGGGAACATATGGTATATCAAGCTGGTATGTACTTCAAAACATATACAGTGTTGAGGAATATTAACATATGCATAAAGTAAATATTACAATACTAGATAATATCTTAATTACAAGTAAGTGATACTCTGGTGGTTTTACGCAAGCACCCATCATTTGTTATCAGTTTTAATAAATATTTGTTTAATATCTAACCTGAGATTTGCAGCTAGAGTAAGCATTTAATCTAAGTGGTATCAAAATCTGAGTTTTAAGTCAAAGTGCTTTAATATTATGCCAGCCATGCCACTCAGTTTGTGACTGCATCTCCAGTTGTGCTACTTTGATCACCTGCTAAAACCAATCTGGCTCATAGTCAGTTAAGGATGGATACAACTTATGCTAAATTAATGCAGAATATTAAAACAGATATACCAAATGCAAAAAAAAAATAAAAATCAAAATTTGCAACTCTACTTCTTGTTGCTTTTCCTGTCCAATGGATAATAGTGTCTTTGTCAAAGTTAGTTTGTTGCCAAATGTTTTTTATTTAAATTTTTTATTACACAGTGGTATTGTTCAAACTGAGTCACTGTGGCCAGAGAAACATGCTGAATATTCAGAATTTCACTTGGAGGAGCAAAGCACAACAAATGCCTGAGTTTCATAACTTTAAACAAGACACATGAATGGGGATAATAATGAACTAAACACATGCATTACTGGATAATAGCATCTAGGGTGCAATTTGAAAGTGGAAAATACAGCTTTTGGAAAGACAATTAGGGAGCAAGAAGAAGCACTTCTAATAAAGGTAAACTGGTTTAATAGGAGATTTCAGAAGGTAAAGAATGTAGAATACATTTCACCTAAAGATAGGTGGAGAGGGGAAAAGGGAATATTATTATGAGCATGGGCTGCGTTTCATTTAGATTACAATGAACTTTTAACCGGCTGTGAGGCCAGAACACAATAGTATACTCTACTGGAATACTGGAAGTTTTCAAGCTGTAGTAAACCTATGTGGCTCTGTTTATCAATCCTGAGCTGAGGTATATCGTGTGTGTACTGGTGCTGGCAGTCAGACTTTTCCTATTGAATCACAGTTACGTGTCTCTCTGATATTATGAAATGGGTTTTCTGCCCATGTTAAAGGAAACGGCTGATGTCTCAGTGCCCCTGTGATATGAAAAATTCAATTTAAAAGGATGAGAGAAAGAATGGTGCACGGCCTATTTTCATTCCCTCACAGTGAGAGATATGAGAATGATGTTCTATTGTGTGAAGGAAATGATGCCAATCGTACTGCAGAGAAATTCCTTCATAATTCAATTCAATTTCTTCTAAATCCCAATGGCAAGCTCCTCTGCCAAGGAGAGGCAGAATGACAGAGACAAAAAGGGAGGGCTGGAGACTAAGATGGAAAAAGAAGCACTAAAGACTGAGACTGAAACAATGAAGAAATGGAGATGAGTCGAAGAGAGCAGCCACACTTAGCGGAAGGTAAGAGGAGATGGTAATACAATGTGGAGGAGAAGTGGATAGAAGAGAAATGTTTTAGTAATGATTTATTTTGATCACTGTGTCATTTTAAGTATAGCCAACTAATTTTCTCTAATTACCTCTCAGTAGCATCTGACAGAAGCAGAGAAAGCCATTTTTGCCAAACTCTAACAGGACAAACTTCTATTTTTTGAAGCAGTGTTCAAAGTGGTTCACGGTAAACACGTAGTATATACACGTGTTAGTCTAAGTGTACCATTAGCTACAGAATGGGCATCATTGATAGCCTGGGAGAGTTCTCCCACTGTGGGACCAGGAATTTTCATTTGGTTACAGAGTGCATCCTGGCTCTGGCATTTTGGGCGTGTATGCAGGAATCAATGAGCTGCTGCCTCTGAAGGCACAGAAAAAATGAGCTGCACCAACAAATATGACAATGAAGAAGTGCACCTCTCAGTGCATGCAGCAAGCATAAAACCATAAAGACTGGAAGAGTTGCAAAGCAAATGCATATGGAACTGTTTTTATTTTCCATTCCTCCATTATGTCCTCCATTCTCATCCCATCGACTACTCTCTCTCTTTCTGTCTCTTCTCACACACACACTCACACACACCCACACACACAGTTGTTTTCGTAGGTGCAATAGCTCCGAGGCAAGCAGCGTGGAATTGGAGTCTTCAAAGAGTCTTGGATTATCAAAGAGACACAGCTACCAGAAAACTAGGGGACACGCTGGAGAGGGGGAGGGAAGAACATAAGCATGAGGCAAAGAGGGGGAAAGAGTGCAGAGGAGTCAGCATGGGTTTGGGTGGAGGATGAAGTGATCAGACAGGGTAGGGGTGTTGGTGAGGGGTGGTTAAAGACCAGAAGTCCTTTTGTTCATCTACTGTAAATGGAGAGAAAAAAAATCTGAGTGAATGCATTAAAAAACAATCACATAGACCTTAATGGTCTTGATAGGCAAGACTGGATTTACATTCTTCACTGTCTGTGCTGCCGCCTATTCTGGAGTAGCTTTTTTTTTTTTTTTTTTTATCCACCATAGAATTTCATTTCAATGGGAGCACTGGCCTTGAAATACCATAATGTTGTCACAGTAAAACCAAGTATTACTGCAGCAGGACCCACCAAGTGTGAATATAGCTGCCACATCTAATGACAAATCTGACTGTTCATGCCATTCCATATGACAGGATGTGGGAGTGCTGGTGTGAATGCATCACCCTTCGACAAAAAGCTCTTCGTCAGCCTCTCTGTCCCACAATGAGCTATGGATGTCTTGTTTTTTCCATTACAAGAAGACTTCTCACTATAGAACACATTTCAAGTGAGTGTATGAAACCGATTCTGGTCGGTTTGCTGCTGTCAGCTGCGGGACATCATCCAGCAATGATCTTGTCCAAGTGCCACAGCCATGAAACACAAACCTCCCACCTTCACTGAGCTTATTTGAACCTAATTACATCAATTTAGTGATTGGGTATAATATAAAATGCTTTAGAGACAAAATGTCAAAAACGAAATCACAGTCTATAAGCAATCTTCTTCTCTTCTTGTGAAACTGTGTGAACAAAAGTGTTCCTCCTGTCTGCACTCATTTGGTAATTTTGGAGCATGCCAAGACTGCACTGGTGGTGCAGTCATTTGTTCTGACAGGAAGAGGAGCACAGCGGAGAGTTGTGTCTATGCAGAACAAGTTGTTGAACCCTTCCTCTCCACAGGCCACATATATGTTCTGTGCCAGTGTAAAGCAGTTTATAAATACAGACACACACATGCATAACCATAGACCCCAAATTGCATAAACATGGTCCAAAAAGTTAAATCTTGACTGTGGCTTATGAAAAACCACAGTTACTGATAAAATTTTGTTACCGTACAATAGCAGCCATATAGGGACTGTATGGTAGGCTGTGTTATATTTGCTCTTTATCTAATATCCAAACAATCATTTTATTTGTATGTCACTCAAACAATTTCTTTGACTTTGTGTGGGCATAATAGTAATGTTAATATTGACACATAATAATCCCAGTCAGAGCTGCAAACTCTGACTATCACATATTCATAGCTAGTTTATAATTCACATTATATTTTGATTCATTGGTATTTTTCCTGAAATAATGAAATAAGTTGATGGAATGGGAAAACACAAAAGTAATATTCTTTGGTGTCAGATTTGCAGGCAAGGGATAAGCTGTGAGGAAGCCAGAGAAAGGATCAGTGCTGTAACTTAATTGGGAAGGGCACAGGATTAAAATTTTGATTAGTTTAGGGTTTTGATGTTGTTGTCTTTATACTGACACTTTTATTGTCTTAAAATGTGGAGATTAAATATGCTAATATGAATGAGTTAATAGGGAACAGAATGAACAGAATCTTTAGCATTGAGAGTTTGCAAGCACAGTGCCACTATACTTTTATACCAAAAACACAGGAAAAACATAATAAGTGAACAGGTTAAAACAGAGGGCAAAGTGAGGAAAATAGATGAACAAAGAGATTTTAAGGGACTCTAAGAACAATTCCGTGCTACAGTTGGCTTTTTAAAAATTCATGTCATAAGAACGGACAATTTAAATTTTTTAAACAATTATCTGTTTGAGCAATCATGGGTTTGTGTCATCATGTCTTTATTCATTTCTCCATTGTTTTGTGGTTTATCAACAATATACTTTGAGAAGTGTTATGTAAGTTAGTAGTTTTGTTTTATTTCCCTCACATACAGGACACATGTTCACACTGAACGTTCTGTTTAGATTTAAACTTTCATCAGTTTTTCTGTGAGTGATTAAGTTCAGTAAAGGTGTTTCTTTTCCTGGACTTTGACATCGAAACTCTCTTGGCGTACATTCACAGGATAACCACCACAAATATTATATATAAAGATTGCGCAAAGAGAACTGTGATATTAAAGTGGCTACACTGTGGCTAACTTGGAAGCATGCTGATGAGATAGTACGTGAGAAGCAGTCAGGGTTATATAGCAGGCGTGTTTAAAAATGTGCTATTTGAAGAAAAAAGACTAGTCTTTGTTTTCATTAAGGTGAGAATAAGAATGTGTCTTTTTGTGAAAGGTTATATTTGCTCATTTTAGATATATGCATACATGATATAATATATACTATATGGCTTTATGGTGCCTTATTTTACAACTCTAATCTACACTCTATATTATGTAGTTGTATTAATCATTGTCGCCTACCATTGTAACCATGGATTCACATCATCATTGATGAAAAAAAATGGGATGACAGTGATTTTAATCATTACAGAAATTAGGTTTCATCTTAAAACTTGACACCATCTGACCTCAACAGGATATTTTAGGAGGAATATTTGGACTCTGTGAGTCTGCACCTCTGAAACAATCACTTTATTCTGTGAAGCTCATCTGGAGAAACAGCCAGTACTCTATGGGTATAGAGTTCACTCTTTTAATGGGAATGAGAGAAGTTTATTTTTTAACTATATGATATGCAATTCATCTACTGTATATACAGAACTGCCGACAAGCAACATTTTAGTGAATTGTTGTTACAAACCTGAATCTGCATTTGTGCATTTTAAAGTAGCATCCCTAATTTTCTATGCAAAATGCAAAAGAGAAACTGAATTTTATATAACTGTCTGGAATTGGCCCTGAAGTTTGTCAGATCACATCTGGTCATGCTCTATAACGTTGCTGAGCAGACACTCTGGCAGCTTTGTAAATTATAGTATCTCTGTGTGATTGGCTGTGGGTTCAGAGCCCTGTAATGGTCAACTATAGCTGTATTTTTCATCTAAATAAATGTCCCTAGTGCAAGTTTCCAATTCAGTCTCCAAGAGATGTGGTGCTAAACAAAACTGAATTAAAGGCAAACAGAATGTAAAGGTAATACTTTAAACAAAAGACACAAAAAGGAGTAAAGTCAACTGACCTATTTACCACCATGCTCATGGTAAGGATAAAGAGGTCACAGCAGTCTATAGATAGATAGATAGATAGATACATAGATAGATAGATGTGGGACAGTATACACTTTGCATGCACAGTGTAATATGTAGTACCTACTTAAACTGATATTTCTGATACTCTGATTCCAAATGTAAAGAGTAGATTGTGATGCACTGCAAAATGAAAGTAACTTCCCAGCCTTCTCTGTAAAATACATATCAGATGTTAATAATGCCAGAAGGTAAGACAGACAGTGAAGAGGATGGACTGAGGAGGAAAGTAAAGTCAGAGAAAGTCAGACATGAGAGAAATTAATCCTCAATATTCAGTCCCTGCTGGGTACCTTATTGCCTCTCAAACTTCCCATCTTCAGAGTTAATATCTCTATTGCTGCAGCATCTGGCTGAAAACCATGCATATCCTTCCATTTGTTTGAACTGGAACATAATTGGATTTGGGAGTGGGATAAAAAAGCCTTCAACCATACTTAAAACTTGCTGTAATATGTGCACAGGGGAGTGCAAGTTGGTATTTCAGCATGTGCAAGCTTGTGCATGGGCATCTATGTGTTGCTATAAATAGCATCTCTCATGGTCTCGCTTGTCTTGATTTGTTACCCGGCATTCGAGATGTCCCGATTGGCAATACATTCAGAGAGCTAGACGATTTCGGAAGTGTGTCTGCATCTCATTCTTGCACTCAAAGTAATCCTCCGATGCAACTGGATGGGAGAGCCCTCATGTTCCCCCATCTTATCAAGGAACTGAAAAATCATGGTTAATTAGATTCATAGTGACCTTTTTCATTTCTGGCTACAAACACCCAGTCACTGCTGAGGCAGAATGTGTTCTCAAAATTGATCTTTCTGCAGACTTGGGGATTGAGAAGACCACGGCACAGTGAAACGAGGCAGAAAAACAACATATCAAAAATCATCAGATGAAGAGATTACTCTGTTTGAGTGAGTTGCTCTCTGTTGAGGCCTTTAGGAGTTTGCATGTTTTTGTGAGAAGAGCTCTGTAATCCACCTACTGCATCTCGATCACTGCGCAAACAAACTCACACAAGTATCAAGTCCTGCCCTCTGTCTCATGGCCCATTTGCCAGACATGCGCATGTAATCCCACCACATTTCTCATTATGAAATCCTATGTTCAATCTCTCCTCCTTTTGTATCCCTGCTCTCTTCTATCCACAACAACAGTCTGCAACTGAGCATTGATCTTCCTGAAGGCTTCAAACAAAAGATGACTTACAACTTCCTTTCTGACCAGAAAGTCCTTTTGATAATGCCCTGTTGATTTCCAAACACAGGAGAAAGATTGAGTTGTTCCAAAATTTCAACATAAATACATTCGTGTGGCATATATTACCAAAGCTTGCTAAATTTTGTGGTTATTTAAAAAATAGAGCTACTAAGATATATGAACAAACTGCCTTAACTATAGAGCAGAAAAAATGTCAAATTTTAAAATTCTGAAAAATGAAAGGGCATTTGTGTCACAGCCTCTCTACAGTTTTGGTATTACTGTAGGGGAATCCACTAGACTCAGTTGATATTGATATGTTATGATATTGATGGCAGATTTGATTAATCTACTGATGAAATTTTGGTGGAGTGCTCCACAATGGGGTTTAGACAGGGCCTCAAAGCAGAATATCTAGTATGAATACTCTATTGCCATATCCTTTCAGAGCTCATTTGAGTCATATCTGACATATTTATGGCTCATCATGTCATATCGTAGCCATCAGAGTACAAGCACCATGAACCACTTAAATACTGTGGGCCATGCTGTCATCTCCTGTTAGTAACATATGTCTGATAGATGCATAAGAAGAGGCACTCAACTTGATTCTTTCACTGTGCTGCGGAGGAGCTGGAGCCCAGAGTTGGCAAATTTACAGGCAGGAATGATTTCTGCAAGGAGGCCTATTTAGCTGAATACAAAAAAGTGTCTGCTTTATATTGAACTGCATGCGAGAAGTGTACTGAAAGCACGGGGAAATGCAACAGAAGCCTTATCAGGATACAGAATGGTACAGTATATTTTAAAAGGAGTACAAGTTAACAGTTGCACCCAAGAAATCTATAATGATTCTTTGTGTGCACCTTAACAGAGTTGCCTGGCAACAGAACCAGAGCTCTGCAGTGAATTAAAGTGTCAAACGAAATACATTTGTAATCCAAAGGCAACATGGATTAAATTTTAGACAGTAGGAGTGCCTCTTGGACAAGATTTCAATAGCTAAGGTGGGCAAAGTGAATTGGAAAAGGCAAATAATTTTCTGCACTTTAATAACTTTCTGAACACTGACTCGCACCTGATATGGATGGTTGAATGAGCACAAAATAAGCACAACTAATTAACTGTACAGTTTTTAAATGGACTGTCTTAATGGATGCTGTTATTCATCTGCCTTCGGCTGGAATCACTGAACAATCCTCAGGGTGGGTGTGAAGCTGATAAATCAAAATAGCATATAGATCACTGTCATATATTTTTCTATGAAATTATTGATTAACTCGTATGCAGAGCTGCTGTTTGAATAACACATTTCCTGTTTGCCTTTGGCATTTGGCTTGATAAATATCATATCAAAAACTGGTTCATGGAAAACAATGCTTCTAAAATGCTTTATGTATAAGCAAGATGAAAAATCTGAGAAACACTTTCTACCCCCCACACTCTGATTCTCTGTCTCTCAAATGCAACACACACAAACAAGCAGACTGCTTATTTTTCAACTATGTTAAGCATTTAAACAAAGGGACCCAAATGAGCTGCTGATTGAAGATAGAATCAGCACCCAAGCAACCCATCACAGAGCCTCTCAATCCCACACACCGTATGCATGATTAATACATCAAACAACATCAATTCTCCTTCCTTTTCCACTTGTCAATGAATGCACACATGCATACACACCCACACACACATTATATGGGCAAACTTACACATGCGTACATACAGCCTCCCGCGCACACAGACACAATGTACCCAAATCCTTACAGGACTGTGCACGAACACACAGACACTGCCCCCTCCATCATGGTTAATACATCAAACAGCATTAGCTTCCTGGATTCCTGAAGCTTAGACAGACACGGTTCTGACAACGCATGATTCCTTACTGGCTGCCTCCCCCTACAGCTTCCCCACTTTCTTTATTCCCTATGAAGTCTGTTTGGGTGGTTACAGAACACGCTGCCAAAATAGATTCACTTACATATTACCTTTGCTTTTTGTAAGCTTGTATAATGTCATGTTAGAAACCCATCTCTACAATAAGATGACACTGCTAGGAGCTTCAGAAGCCTTGGAGATGTAAAAATAATAACCACAAGCTCTGATCAACAAAATCTTTATTTTATAAGATTTCTATACTTTTCTGAGATCACCAGGTATTTATAACTACACATATCCAAGAGCCGCTGTACTAGCATCAGTTCATGGAAGTAACATGGAGACCTGGATCAGCATCAAACAGGCCATCAAATGTATTTTAATCTAACCTTTATAATTCAAATATGTGCTTTTTTGGCTGGTTATATTGTAACATCAGTGAATTCTTTAAATGGAGATAGCAGGTGACTTATTGGATCATAGTCTAATAAAATGGACATTCATTAGTATATCTTTAGCATAGAGTGCTCTATAATTACAATGAGAGGCCTGCATACACTGCAATTCTGCATATGATCTCCATTTGATTTCACGGTACTTTTAGTGGAATATTAATTTAAACATGATTTTAGAGATCTTAGCTTTAATCTTTGCAGAAATAACTAAATACGAGTCTTATGAGTATCATGTAATGAACCTCAACCACAAAAGGAGTAATTGAGATAGTCTATCTCACCCAATACTACTGAGAAACTGTCATATTTTGTGATGCTTTCAACATCAAATGAATAAACCTTCTGTTCTCTTCAGTCTCCATCTGTTTTATTCTACACTATACACAAACACAGTTTGAGAATTTCTGAGGAAAGCCTTTAAATTTAAAGCCCAATATTTACCTTATTACAATATAAACTAAAACCTGTTTTTTTATCTAATCTTATTTCTGAATTAGCTTTTTAGGTAACAAAGACATATGCTGCTCTGACATTTTTCCACAATACTTCCATTGGCTTACAGTAGTAATGTTAAGGCACTTAGCAGATTACTTCATGATTTTGAACAGTATCCAATGCATACAAGAAAAACAAAATGAAAAGAGGAAGTGTGTAATGGATAGCCTAACGTGCTGCTGATAGTGTAGCTTAAGTGCAGAGAGACTCATATGTGATCTGCTATACTACAAATCCTCAAAAAGAGGATAAAGAGGCTTTAAAATCACATTTACTGCACAGGAACAGCATCCCGCTGATAAATACAGATCATAGTATTTGACCCTGTCCATCAGCACATGGAAAGGCCTGTGGCTTCTACAAAACAGAGTTAGAACCTTTGTCACTAATAGATACAGGACTAAACTTCAATAACTCTAAATAATAGTACCTGTTTGCAAGACCTAAAGAGCAACAGGGGTGAAATTAACTACGAGTCCAGAATTTTCCAGTATCTCGCTCAGTCATCTGACCTTTTATTTGATCTATTAAATGAAAGCATGTTCTTGATTTTAACTCTGACTTGTTTTTATGTCACATCGATCAATAGGCATCCTAAAAGCCAGCATGCCATATTTATTTGTTCCCTCATAACATTCAACAACAACCTTAAATGTCAATACTGATCACCATCTGCTAGACATTTTCAGTACTACCTGAAACAAATTAACTTCACAAGATTACATGAATCTAATGATAACAGGAACAAGAATATTATTTAGCCAGCCATGGGCATATTGTTAATGCTTCAACCAATGACCTCCTTTGACATTGCAATATGACCTTTATTGGGTCAATGCATCACAGCAGGGCGTTTAGTTAATGATATTGCTATAAACAAGCCATATGTCTTAATGCAAAAATAAAATAAAATGACAACAACAACAACAACAACAACAACAACAAGAACAACAACAACAACAACAATATAATAATAATAATAATAATAATAATAATAATAATAATAATAATAATACAAATATGGGTGGCAGGATAATGATTTTTTATTTTAATTTGTTTTGTTTGTTTGCTTTGTTTTGTTTTTGTTTTTGTTTCTTCTGTCTTTGTTGCCATGTTTCCCTGCAAAGGGTTTTGCATAGCTCTGTTTTTCTGGGGACAAACACAAAGCTGCAGTGAATAAAGTTAAAGTGTTCCAAACTGGTTTTGAGGGTGTATTTGGGTTTCATCAGACTTGAAGTGCCACACACTGGAACTATCTTATTGTCCTCGCTATTTGATGTGAGCCAAACTGTTGACTATCTATAAATCTACTCACAGAGCACATAAATTCATCTGATTTTGGCAGAAGACAACATTAAATTGTGGATGCATTTTCAAAATAAAGACTTGACCGGGGGATATAATCTTTATGTCTTTCCATAAGACAGAGGGTAGGCAGGGACACAACTCCTTACAGTTCATATGACAGAGCTTGTCAGGCGGCAACTAAATAAATAAACTTGATGGAGAAACATCATACATGAGTTGACATCTCATGTTTATTCATTTATTTATTTATTTTATATGACAGGAAACATTTACTGACCTGAGTAATTTCAGACTATTGCATTTACAAGCTATGGTCTGCAACTATAACTTCACATAGAGTGAACTGAATAACACATCTCTAACTTCACAAAACAGATTTTAAAAAGAGTAACTTCAACTTGAAATGGAAGTGCCTGAAAGAGGTGCATTAAACTCTGAAGGTTCTTCAGACACATTTCCTATTTGCCTTTAAAATAGCCCCTGGTATGAGCCTTTTTAAGTTCTGCCTAAGTTGAGTTC
This sequence comes from Etroplus canarensis, assembly GCA_015106775.1. Classification (NCBI taxonomy): domain Eukaryota; kingdom Metazoa; phylum Chordata; class Actinopteri; order Cichliformes; family Cichlidae; genus Etroplus; species Etroplus canarensis. The sequence continues at coordinate 16,180 of VUQH01044327.1, read as the reverse complement.
AATATATTGATCCCTTTAGTAGAGTATTCCCTGAGCAATCAAGTCAGAAACCCTGAGCGGTTTATATTTTCATACATACAGCAGATTTAGCATTGCAAAGACAATGAAACTTGTCCTCAATGTCTTGAGAACATTTATCACTAGATTCTTTTAACTTTATATTGTTATTTTTTGAGTTGATCTGACTACGAGCTGTTTCATATTGTGTTCTTAGGAGTCTAAGGGCCAGGTTTACTCAGTAAGGCAAATTAATATGAGACTGCAATGAGAATCACAACAGTCCACTCCCACACCGACTGTAGTGGAAAGTTCTGCCAGTGATCTACTAACAATGTGATAATTTATAAACACAGCTGCGGACACAGTTCATTTCAATAATGACCAACAAAATCTACTAAGACCAGTGAAAATTAGCAAATCAAAAATTAGCACAGAGGATGAGAGAGCAAGTAATGTACTAAACAAAATAATGAAGCACAAATGTAAACTACCACCCAAAAGTTTGGGATCACTTGCACATGTCATTGTTTTCCAAAGAAAAACAAATTTCATGCAATTCACAGACAATTGTATCCATTTAAATTAATCCCAATTAAAATTAATGAGATGCTTTTTTTGTTTTGTTCTGCTTTGTTTGTTTTTTGTTTTAAAGAATGATCTACATTTTTTTGCATAGAGGCCCCTTATCAGCAACTGTCAGCCCTCTGCATCAATCTACTGGCATGGCTGTTAATCCAAGTTAATTACATTGTGAGGAAACTTAAAATCTTTTACCATGCTGTTAACTACTCCCTTCAGAGAGCAGCACAAACTGGCTCTAACAAGGACAGAAAAAGGAGTGGGAGGCCCACATGCACTGTGCAAGAAAACAAATATCTCAGAGTGTGTAGTTCAAGACAATGACACCTCATAGGTCATCAACTGGCAGCTACACTAAATAGTACCCATCACACACCAGAGTCAGCATCAACAGTGAAGCGGCAACTTCAGTATATTGGACTTCCTAGCAGAATGAATAAGAAAAAGCCAGAACAAATGAAAAGATGCAAGAACAGTTCTTGAGGAAGGAAAGCACACAAGGTCACAAGATTTTGCAATGCCATGTCATACCCTGTGGACATCACTTGATTAGGACCAATTTCAATAAGATAATAAGATAATTACCCAAAACACACCTTCAAACAGGTGCAATGCATAGACACACAAACTGGCCAATTAGTGTTATGTAACAGCCCAATAAACTGCTAAAATTTCAATCGCCCAAAACTTCTTGGATGGTCTGTACCACATAGCAAGCAAGAATGTTAGTCTGATGATCCATTAAGTTCTCTTGCAGTTTAAGTTCAGAATTGTTATAAAACTATCCATAAAGGCTCTAAATAAACATTTTCATGCTGTGAAATTGGGCATGTTAATATAGAAGTCTATGGGGATTGACTCCCTTCTGGAGCCAGCCTCAAGTGGCACCTTGTGAAACTGCAATTTTAGCCAGTTCTGCATTTGCTTCATTTTTCAGTTCCAGAGTTTGCTCCTTGAACAAGACATGCTTTTGTCAGAGTTAAATTCAGCACAATTTGCAGTAAATTATCTGCCTCAAACCATGGTAAATCATGTTTGCATGATTCATTTAAATTTTCTCCTTTCAAACTTTTGCACTCTGCAAATACACATACAGTGAGGACAGTTGTAAAAATAAGCATGTCCATGCCTTTTAGTAAATACTAGCAGTGGCTCTTTAATGTCAAAAGAAGGTTTTATGCTGATGTATTACTATGATGGCCTTTCATTTCTGTGGAAGATGCCAGGGAGTTTCATGTTCCTACACACTGCAACAACAGGAATACAGCATGGCACTTTTGCTAATTACAGCCTCTGCAAAACAGGCAAGTTAACTATGGTTTGGTTGTAAATCTAAACTTACTGCCTTTAAAAGCCAAATCTTGTACATTATCAAAGCCATAATATTCGCTGGAGATAATAAACAGCCACACTAAGAATTTAATTGTGTTTTCGTTATCAGAGGCATTTGAGAGAAAAAAAAATCTATTTCCCTGGTGACATTTTAGTGGCATTTCAGTGTGAAGCATCTCTGTTGAGTTTTGGAGAAACCTTACATATATATATATATATATATATATATATATATATATATATATATATATATATATATGTATGTGTGTGTGTGTGTGTGTGTTTATAAAAAATG
>VUQH01044325.1:0-13905 GCA_015106775.1 Etroplus canarensis | reverse complement strand
CTGCTCGCTCCGCCGCTGCGAGCGCTCCTTCTCGCTCCACACGAGCACTCTCCCCGCTCGCTGCTGCTCGAGCACTGTCGGCACCAGCAGTCTCTCTGCCGGCCCCTGCGGCTGCTACCACTAGGCCACCTGAGAGGTGGTCTCCTGGCCTCTTTCCTTAGCTGCCCGAACAGAGGTGGCCTCTTTGCTGGGTCCCTCCTCGACCACCTCAGGAGAAGTGGTCCCTGAGCCGGGCCCCTCCCCTCCTCCGCCCAAGCGGTGGTCTCCTTGCAGGGGCGGTCTTCATCGCCTCTGGCCCGGTGCCGCAGGCACTTTTCCCTCTTTGGCCACCTGGGTTCCTGTACGTGGGCCTATTCTTCTCCGGCTCCAGCTCCTTCCATTCCATCCCTCCTTCCTGACCTCCCACCATCCGCCCTGGGTGGGCGCTTCTGGCTGTTTGTCCAGATGATTTTGGGGATTCTGGGGCCACCCCTGTCATGGTTTGGCCCTCCCGGTCTGTTTTGGAGCCGATTCCCCTCCTTTTGTTTCCTGCCTGTTGTTGTCGCGTCATCCCCTCATACCTTCCCTGTCGTCACCCGAGTGATCCTGCTCTCATCCTTGTTTCTCTGATCTGCAGTGTTGTTGCTGCAGAACCGAATAAAGTCCTTTTGAGTTTTACCTCGCCTGTCTATGAGTCCTGTGTTGGGATCCACACCTGACACGATGACGACAGACCATGACATTTCTGGATTGATAACTTGTAATTAAAACGTTTTACTTTCATTAAAAACATTATTATAGGAACTTTCAAAAAGAATTTTATTAGAGAAAATTTTTAATAACCTCACAGTTATACTGTGTCATAAAAATGACTTCACACTTCTTCTTCTTTCAGCTTTCCCATTAAGGGTTGACACAGTGGATCATCTGCCTCCATCTCACCCTATCCTTTGCTTCCTCTTCTGTCACACCTCCTTCACTATATCCATGAATCTTCTCTGTGCTCTTCCTCTTTTCCTCCTGCCTTGCAGCTCCGTCTTCAATGTCCTTTTTCCAATATATCCACTAGCCCTCCTTTGAACATGTCCAAACCATCTCAGCCTTGCCTTTCTGACTTTATCTCAGAACTTCTCAACCTGCACTGTCCCACTGATGTACTCATTTCTAATCCTGTTCAACCTTGCCACTTCCAGTGAAAATCTCAGCATCTTCAATTCTGCCACCTCCAGCTCTACCTCCTGTCTTTTTTTTATTCCAGTGCCACCATCTCCAAACAGTACATCATAGCAGGCCTCAGTACCGTTTTGTAAATGTTCATTAAAATCATCCAACCTGGACAATTTGATAAAAATTTCTCTCTTTTTCTACAAAGTGCACCACTATAAGAACTGAGTTGCTACACAGAATTTAGGCAGTGTCACCAAACTTTCACATAATGATCACCCAATGGGTCTTCATCCAAATTGAACTCCAGGTCAAAGTCAAGTTCTTATATGTTGTTTTATGGGCATTTTTCCATTTTTACAAGAATTGTTACCTATAAGAGTTTGGGTCTGGGTTGCAATATTAATAAAATGAGTGTTTTTGTGTGCCCTTCTGCCATCTAAACATAAAAGCATTTCTCAGATTTATTTGTGGCATAATAAGTCTCAAACCAGATTAGAGCTGATCAAGAACTAGGGTTGTGGCAGTGGTGTGGTAGCAGGTCCTCGCTGGCAGATTTTCAGTGGTTCTCTTCTTTTAGATGGCAGGTGGTAGCTTGAAATACAGCTTTGCTACACATGTTGCATACTGCTTGTATTCTGTCAGATGGGAGTGATCGTGAACTAAGTGGCCATGATGAAAGAAAGAGCAGTCCTATTGGTTGACTCCCACCTTAGGAAGGCATGTTTGGGGCCTTTCGATCACCATTATACCGACTTCAGTAATAAGATGAATGCTATGAAATGCTGATGTGTTTACCTATTTCCGTACTTTTTATGGCTATGTTCACTACTGACCATGTAGTCATAATACTGAACTCAAACTCGTTCATTTGGTGAACAAGATTAATTTGTCCTGGATGTGACAGCATTCCTTATATAGAGAATATTTACAGCGTCATGTTATTACTTAATAATTCATCATGTGAATAAAGCCTTGCCTTTGTTGGCTAAAGAAGAAGAATTTCTTAAGCAAAGTTATTTTAACAACATGCAGCCACCTATTGCTTTCTTGCAAGGGCTTTGGCTGAGTCTTTCATGGCATGTAATATTTATTTAGGCAGGCACAGCTTCACATTTTAAAGCTGCGCCTACCTCAAAGTTAATCATCTGCCATCCGTCTGCTAATGCTTTGATCATTTGCTGTAGTTAATGATCCGTGCGACAAGGTGAGAGTCATTGGTACAGGTCTGACTACAGCAAAAATCAATATCAATTACACCTGTATCGGAGAATTGTCAAAACTAAATGCCCAGGTGTCCCTGTTTTACCAGCATCCGCCAATAACTTTGGTGACTGAAAAAACAAGTAAAAAAGAAGCATACCTGTTTTGGGGTCTCTAACTGACCGCTAACCTTGAAGCTGGAAACATCGCAAGGAACTACAAGGCACATTTGTTTTGCCACGTTGGTGCATAAAGCATATGAGAAGTTTTCTCGCAGTTGCAGCGTGTTCGTTGAGTTTTAGTGTCCTGGGTGTACGCTCCACAGCTGGGCTTGATTTATGCCGCTGACAAGGCCGTTTCTCTCCAACACAGCACACTGTGGGGAACCTTAGGAGAGACAGCCTTTCAATTTATCTCAGACAGCCCACACTCCCCCAGCCCGCCTGCACTTCAGGGTTTTTAAAGCAGTCAGGAGCATAGATCAACACCTGAAGTTCGGTCCCACCCCTCATCCCAGCTCAGAGGATATGGTGACCTCACCTCTTTCTCCGCACACTCACCGCACTCCGGCTTCTCGCCCCCAGCACTGTTAGCAATGCTGCCGTTTGATACAATTATGATTGGAAACATCTCCTGCAGGTAGGTCGATGATGGCCAGCGCGGGTCGGAAATAGTAACACAAGAACTCCTCACCTTATCTGTGAGTTTACCACAGAGGCAAACACATTATCAAACACATCCCCTGCAGTACTTTTTTTCTTTCACACTTTCCATTGAGTTAACTGGTGCTTGGAAGTGAATGGCTGCCGAAGTGGTGAGCTGAGCAAGCTGTGTGTGCGCCCAGGAAGTAATCTTTGTGTACAAAAGGCCTTAGCTGAGACTAATTATTTGGTGAAATAACCGTAAGCTTGCAACGAGCTCTCTTCCTGTGGTCTCATGGCTGAGTAATTCCACTGATAGAATCTTAACCCCTATTTTCACAAGCTGGCTTTATTTACCCTGTTAATTAAGTAGAGAGGCATGCGGGCCTCCATCCTGCAGTCGTTCTGCCAATCAGCCGTGGCATCTCAGAATCGCTAAGTATTCAGGAACGGCCCTGTTTGGAAGTCTCAAATCAGATGTGATCTGTGATTACGCATATTGTTTGCATGTTGAATTTTGATGAGTGCACTCCTGTTCTTCAACGGCGAGCTGGCGGGTTAGTGTGTATATGTAGAAAGCGACTTAATATTTGAGGCGCCTGCTGCTGCCATTACAAACTCGCTCCACATCCCAGACCCCACACTTAGTTCAAAGCTGCTCCACTCAACTTGCAATTTTCTTGCCTTTTTTTTGCAATTCGTTATTTGGATTGCGACAGTTTCCTCTCCCAATGTAGAATTTATCAAACAGATCAAAGACAAAAATATTTCAGAATGAAACATCAAAACAAAGCTTTCAAGTTTCTTTTTGATTGCGAGGAAGCTTACAAAAAGGCAGCGTCCGCATCTGTTAACCAGCGTCTCAAAGAGAATGTAAGGAAATCACAAAAAAAGAGGGGTAAAAATAAAAAAAGGGCTTTCACTTTGGACCGGGCTCTTTCCTGCGATTTCCACTTCACAGTGCCCCGTGATAGCTGCTCTGTGACTGATGTTATTTGTCTCTTTCATCTTGTCACAGAACAGGGAGGATCAACACTGTACAGCCCCTGTCCTCTGAGGCTTGATCGCCCCCAAAATACACACCTGTGTTTTTTAGGATTACACGAGTGCATTTGGACATCTCGCCATGTTGGAAATAATCGCCTCCTTTTAGAAGAATTATAGCTGTGTCCATTAAACCGTGTGAGGCAGGGATGAAAGGAGTGGCGCTTGTGTTCATCTCACCTGTGAATTATTGATACCTGCCCCTCTGCTGGCTTCTCCCGGGACGGAGGTGGGAAATGTCTCCTCAGATAATGGGCACATCGTGCAGACATGTTGTCTGGGCCTCGGCAGAGGAGAGGGAAGACAGGAGCAAAGCAGAAATGTGTTAATAGTACGCCTCCATCTCTTATTCACCACTCCTGTGCCTCGGTTGACTTCTACTGTATTTGACCTCATCTTCTCTCCCATTAGCTTCAGATGGAAATGATGAACACTTATGCAGTCTGTTCCTTTCTCCTGTGATGTCAGTAAAAGGAAAGTTCCTCCGCGGCCTTTTACATGAAGCTACAGAGAAAAGTGCACGATACAGTGAGTGGCCAAGAACAGTCTTGGCTTCACAAGAGGGCTACCGAGGATTTAGCTCCCTTTGTGCTTGCACCACTTGTTCGCTCTCTGCAGAGCCCTGTCTTAAAAGATGCATGGTCACATGATAGCTATTTTGTCCCTGTGGATAATGGGATTGGGGATATGCAGAGCACCATGCACCAACACAGGTATTTAGTTATGTTGAGGAATTGCTGTGAGCGTTGTGCCGCAGGTAGATTTGAATTGGGTCAGAGCTTGTTCTAGTTAAAGCAGTATGTTTTCCCATTTGTTTACACTCTCACTCAATTGATGCAAAACCACTGTTACCTTTAACTTGCCTTTAAATAACACCAGTCATCAGAGCAGCTCTGCTATAAACACAGAACGCCAGCAATGCAAAGCAATTAATGTAAAGCAGTTGTTTTAATTGTGCTTACTTTGCTGCATGTTATGGTCTCTTGTAGGACCGTGGTGCCATTTAATGGGTCGTTTTCTTCAAATATATCAGCCTGCAGGTTTGATGCCATTAACTCTGCACCGGCCCACACTGCGATATGCCCCCGTGTAACGGATGGTCATTGTTGGCTACTTTGCATTCAGCACTTTTCTCTCTGCCTCATATAAACTCAGAAGTATCCACTCAGCAGCGCCATGTGGTTTTAGAAGTAGATTCACTTACACTAACTGCCTCTGCACTTTCTTATCACATCCACCACTTGAAAAAGACCCAATAAAGGGGGGGGGGGACACTGTGCCACACTATATCAGCAGCATTTCCAGTTAAATACTCCCAGTTAAACACAAACAGCCGTGCTCACATAACATCGATGAAAGCTGACGAACTTGGTCTGCATCAACAAGCATCTTTGACTGTCAAATAGCTGTTTTAAATAAGTTTTTAAGCCCCGTTGCACTCTTAATTAATGCAGAAGTAAGTGTTTGGATACAGCACTGACAGATTGTTTTAATTGGTGCTTTACAGAGCAGCAAATATTAAGGGTCAAATGAATAGCCCAACTGATTAGATATTAAGTTTCAATAACTTTTACTTTCTAGCGGGATTATAAAAAAACAGGAAGTTAATTTTAAATAGGATTTTCTGGGAGCCTTAAATGGGCCAGAATTTTAATTGGACTTTGCAGTTTTAGCAAACTTTATAGAACCTTTAAGGTCTTTTTTTTTTCTCTAGTCTGGAACTTTTACTTTTTAGATTCACTCTCATTATAGTCACAGAGCAGTTTTCAGCCAACAGACATCTGTTTTCAGTAAAGTATGTTCATGCTGTTTACTGTACCCTGCCTGTACACTACCTGAAGCTAGCTAGTAACCAAGTAAACAAGTAACTAGCTGATGAACACAGAGAAGCATTTACTTAAAGATATTATTAGAGAGGCAGGGCACTTAAAGAATCCTAAACTGAATTTCCTCAATGGCAGGGAAAGAGAAGTTTTTTAACGTCAGATTTAACTGGTGATTCTATACATGTAGTGCTTATGTCCCGGTAACCACTTAAATTTAAGCTTGTTTAAATAACCCTTCAAAATATGTGCCGATTTACAAGAATTACTTTTAGAAGGACTTTATTTCCTTTATTTTATCCTTTATTTTTTTTCCTGGAGACCAAAACGGAGTTAAAATGACTGTGCAGCTGACTGATGCTTATTAATGCAAATATCTAATCAGTCAATCACGTGGTCGCAGCTCAGTGCATTCAGGCACGTAGATGTGGTCAAGATAACCTACTGAAGTTTAAATCGAGCATCAGAATGGGAAGGAAAAAATATTTAAGTGACTTTGAATGTGGCATGTTTGTTGGTGCCAGACAAGCTGGTTTGAGTTTTTCATAAACTGCTGATCTACTGGGATTTTCCCACGTATCCATCTCTAGGGAGAACGGTCCACAAAAAAAGATTACATCAAGTGAGCAGCAGTTTTCCAGGTGGCAATGCCTTGTTGTTGCCAGAGGTTGCCAGACTGATTTGAGTTGAAAAGCAACAGTTACTCAAATAACCACTTGTCACAGCCAATATGTACAGAAGATGCCCTGGATGCACACATCAAACTTTGAAGCAGATGGACAGATGGGCTGCAGCAGCAGAAGACCACCCCGAGTGCCACTCCCGTCAGCTAAGAGCAACATGGGTGTGCAGCCGACAAATCCGCTGCAGCCGTGTGACACCATCTCGCGTCAGTATGGAGCAAAATTTCAGAGGAATGTTTCCAGCACCTTGTTGAATCTGTTCCAGGAAGAATTAATGCAGTTCTGAAGACAAATGGGTCCAACCCAGTGCTAGCAAGGTGAATGTAATAAAGTGGCCAGTGAATGCATATTCACCATGTGACCAAACATACAGCTCTAGATGTTGCTCTTCATCTGAAGAATTTTTTTTAAAAATAGCAACTGTAAAGCAAGAAGTGAAGTAACTCTTACTGTGATTTTGAAAATGTGACTATGGTTTATTAAAGGAGCTAACTAAAGCCTTTTAAGGTTACCAGTCTGTAACAAAAATGCATTTGCTGATGCAGAACCATGACTGATTAAATGCCATGTAGCTCTTTAGGGGACAATATGCTAATGTTGCATTCGCAGCTCGGTGAGCCTCACCTCAAGCGGCTCACTCATATTTCTTCATTTCTGATTGTATATTTTACCTTCTGTTTAACAGGTGATGAATGTAAAGTCTGATTTTCGCTTGCTTTTTATCTCTGTTTTGGTCCAAGTCCAGATAAAACTTCCTGCTCTTTTGCTATATTTCTTTTTTCTTTAATATAAAGAAAATGACTACTACAACTTTAAGTCTTCCTTTAATCTGCCTGGATCTTTGAAGCCCTCCCTGGATGACTCTGTTTGCTTTGACTCCTTTGACTGCGTCCATAGGTGAACAGAGCAATTTAGCAGCCACACATCATTTTCCCTTCTCACAATCAGGCTGGCGCCATTTTACAGTTTGCCGAATCAGCAGAGCATTTCAGATAATTAAAATTCACCGTGCTTTGATGAGGTGGTCCACCCTTGATTTCCCACAACGCTTTGCTTGCAAGGGCACAATTTCCATTTTTGCTTGTTATTTAGAAAATGTCAACTTTTGTTAAGGCCTTTCGACCTTTTTTGAAGCACTTGTGGCTGTTGTGTAAAGGGCACAAAGCCACTGTTGTCCTAGATATCTCTAAGTCATGTGTTGAATTAATCAGCCCTGTGAAAGTACAGTCCACAGACATTTCTCATAGTTGTCATTTGCAAGAAGCAGAATCTAATTAGAGACACAGAAATGTTCTCGTCTGTGTATGAGTCACTTATCTTCTGAGCTATGTCAGACCCAGACCACATAGTTAAAATTTCACAGAGCATGCATCACAACATTGTTCCTGACATAACGTAAACTGGATGCTATGGCAGTAGTGTAAATGGTTTGCCTTTTTTGTACCCACAGGGTCTCCATTCTGGGCAACGGTAACCTTCGGATATGGAATGCGACCAAATCTGATGCGGGCCTCTACACGTGTGTGGCAAGAAACCAGTTTGGTGTAGCGAGCAGCACAGGAAGCATCACAGTAAAAGGTATTTCCTGTTCCCCCTTTACAATTCACCAGTGTTTCTTTTGCAAAGAAAAGGATTGTTGGAATTTGATCAGAACAGAGCTATGGAGATCCCTGAAGTCCTCAAACAACATGTAATCATTTGGCCATGGCATAATATGCAGGCAGAATGCCAACTGGTTAAAAAGTTGACTTGAATGGTAAAAGGGAGTGGGATGTTAGTTTATCTGTGGTCACGCTGGGGCAGGTCTTTGGTTATCTCTGCAGTACAAACACGGCCACAACAATATCATCCTCCATGAGACTATAGTCGCATTACATTGAAGCACTAAAATATTACCAGGTTGGGTCAGGTCACCCAAAAAAGAAAAGAAAAAACTGCCTGGTTGGCACCAAAATTAGGTTTGAGTAGTAAACACTACTTCGTTAGGTCGAGGAACCAAAAAAAGCTACCAGGTCAGGTTGGGATACCAAAAAAAGAAAATCAACCTGGTTAAATTAAAGAACCAAAAAACTCCAGGTTAGGCTGAAGAACTAAAAATTTCCTGGTTAGGTTTAGATACTGAAAAAAAAAACTGCATGGTTAGGTTTAAGTAGTAAACATTACTTGGTTAGGAACCAAAATCCTACCAGGTTAGGTTGGAGAACTTGAAAAAAATTGTTTAGGTTGAGGAACCACATATCTACCCGTCATGGTCCTTGGGTTTTGTGGTTGTGGGTTTTGAGTTTTTGTTAGTTTCTAAGATGTTTAGGTTTCCTTTATCCTCATCACAGCCTCCTTGGTGTTTTCTGTTCATGTTCTCTTTGAGTCCCATTATTTCTCTTCTTTTTGCAGTTTCTGGTTTACTGTCATGGTTTTTGGGTTTTGTATTATTCTGAGAATCATTTCAGTATTTATGTTTAGTATTATTTATGGTGATTCTTCAGTTAGGATTCTGTACCTCTCTTCTGGATATACCTTCTATTTCAGTATTTTGCATTTGAGTTTGAGTCCATCATCTACTGAGTTTATTTGAGTTTGCTTATTTGAGTTGGCTGTTGGCCTCCTCATGTTTCCCTGTGTTTGTTATGTGCGTAGTTTGTTGTACATTTTCCTGTTTCACCTTGTAAGTCGGTATTTCTTATATTTAGTCTTCGAGTCGTAGTTCTAGCCTCTGCCTGTGTTTAGTTTGTTATTAGTTCCCCCTGTGTCTCCACAGTGTTATCTTGCTGTGTTCTTTGACTTCTGTCTAGTTTAGTCTTGTGTCTATGCTCGTAGTGTGTTTCTCACTTCCTGTTTTACTTTGGTAGCCAGGCTTGTCCTTTGCATTGTGTTTAGTTTTGCTTCCTGCCCCTAAATGTTGTCACATGTGCTCCCTTCCCACCTGTTGCCACTTTCCACATTTGTCTGTGTCTATTTATACCTTGCCTGTTCTCAGTTCTGTGCTGTGTCGTGTTGGCAGTCTCCTGTAGTCAGTGTGTGTTCCAGTTCCCTGTGTTTCCATGCCTGGTTTGAACCCTATGAACTTTGTTTAACCCTTTAAGACTGGCTGGAGCTCCAGCAATCCCATCTACCACCAAACAAGACAGAGCAATAATTCTTTTTGAATATAAAACTGGAGGAATTACACTTATATATCATACATTCAGCGTGTCCCAGAGTACTGTTTCCTTCCACTGATGGGTTTGCAGAAATCAATTAAAACTGCACATCAAAAAAAATTAATAATCCAGATGCCGACACTTTATCGACCTGATCGGCTATTCACAGCACTTCCTACATTATAACATACCTCAGCACCTTGTCAGCATGAACTATCAGCTGGTTTTCATGTGTGCCACTCACTGCTACAACAGGAAGTGATGTCATTTCCTAGGAATTGTAGTTTTTAATTGTAGGCCTATCACAATTCCACTTGTGCTACTGAAACAGTAATGTTTCACTTTGTGCCTTTCTGTGTAGACGTTCCTGGAACAATAGAACTTTGATTGATTGCACCATTGGAAATAGATTATTTTGATGTACATTCTGTCTTTTAGCAAATTGTACACAGCATGGATTTTACTTTCATTTTTTTGTACAGTTTATAAAAATCAGTGTATCTCGAAAATGAACTGTTGAACATACTCCAAACAAATTTTCTGAGGTTTGAAAAGATTTTGTGCAACTTTTTTTTTTTCATTTACACGTTTCAGGGATACGGCTGTGATATTTGTGTATTTAGAAGAATATGAGAAAAAAGATTTTCAATTTCTTTGTGGATTATTGCACTTTTTAGCAGTTTATTTAGTCACTATGGACTTATTACATACATATTAAAATTTGGGATATAAAGGTTGTATTGATTGATGTATAGCAAGTTAACATGCTACAAAAATGGCCCTAGAGCATGTAAAAATGTACAGATAAGCTCTGGTAGGCTTGTTCTATGGTAGGTCATACAGGGTTAAAATATCCCTGAGTTATTAAAGCTCATCTTTTGTTATCCTCATCTTGCTTCCTGCAGTCCTACATATTGGGCACTCACTTTTCACACACACTGAATACAAAAGGAAACCTAAACATCTTAGAAACTGAGAAAAACTCAAAACCCATGCTACCAGGTTAAGCTTCAGCACAAAATAAACTACAGAGTTGGGTTGAAGAACCAGAAAGTTACCCGGTGAAGTTTTAGCAAAAAAAAACTAGCTATGTCGAAGCACTAATGTTGAATTAGATTTTAGGAAAGATGATGATTTGGATTTAAACATAACCCAAAACATAGCTCCTTCATAACAATTACCGTGCTCATTGACCAGTGACGAGTTGGTATTCAACAAGCATATGCTGACGTAGGAAAAAATCTACAAATACACTGGCCTACGCCGATTAAGTTATTGGTAAGTTTTTAACAAGTTAGGAGCATGCTGAAGTGCACTGGTATACGTCACAGTACGGTGAGTTCGCTGGATGTCTAGTATACCCAAAATGTATTAATAACGTATGAGTAACGTGTTTTTAATATATGTGTAACATATATCAAACTTACCTCTAACACATATTGACGTTTGTAGATGTATTTGACATGTTCCAGTTGTACTGAACATGTTTCTAACATACAGCTACCATATAATGGCATATGTGCTGCGTTTAAGGGAATAAATGGGCTTCGTGTTGTGAATACCGGTAATACCCTAGCATTACATTCTATATATGTTAGCAATACATTGTGTATACATCCATTTAACATCATTGTTCTGCGTATGCCAGCATTTTAGAGGAATTTGGATGCGTCATGGTCTGACAGGATCCTAACCTAGTGCTTCAGGGCAAAATGGCACTGACACCCCAGCAGTGAAGCCAGGCTGGGCCATCATGGAGAGAAAGAAGCACAAAAACACACCAAAGATTTTAAAAAAAACATAGGTGAGGAGTACAGAATGGCTGCAGTGGACAGCAGCCCAAATTGCATATTGTTCCACATACTTTTGGCAATGCTCCTGGGTGACCGTACACAGCTACAACCTGTAGATGTGTTTCTTCGACGCTCTGCGTAGCACCAATGGGTTACCAATGCACTACCATGCTTGCTGTCTCATTCAGCAAAATAAAGCACTGGATGCAGTTTTTTGCCGTAAAAGGGTAACCAGAAGTGTTTGATTTTCATCTGTAAAAATTGACCAACACAGAAAAAAAGAGACATGATGTTTGAAATATCCAGCCACTTCGTTTTTTCCATTTTCTGATAAGTCACACAAGAGGCAGGCCTTTTTTTATTTCCCTGTGTTGTCATTATTGGAGAGACAGAGACACCTCTGTTGCTATGTGTGTTTACAGAGATGTTGAAAACATTCAGCTCACTGCCTCACTAGCCCCCCCTCTGCCACCATCAGAGGATATACTGTGAGGGGGTGGGGGGGAAATCTCCATGTTGTTGGATCATCTGGTCTGGGGATTGCATTTCTGCTCCGGTGCTGTGACTTATTATACTTCATTAAAAATGAATGTGAGCTGGGTATAAAGTGCTGTGCATTTCTGCGGTGGCTTTGTGCTGTGCACACCACTGCTTTTCTGTCCCATTTTCCACAGGGGATAGTGTTCTCACCTCCTCAAGCTCCCAGAGGATTTGCTGACATATTCAGTGAACTATACCCTTACTGTGACCCCCCCCCTTTTCATGGGGGTTACCGGGTTCATTTGTGCTATTGTTACATGTTCTGCTTTGACCTTCCTTGTTGAGTGGTTTTTTTAAATTTATAGAGTTATTGATTTTTAGTATATTGCCCTTAGGGATAAAAGTGCATGCCTCATATTTCAAAAGGCTTTACATCTATGGATTTAAATGTACCTCGTGGTTCAGGAATTTTCACGCAGAATGTGTGAGTCAATTCTCACACCCGCTGTAGCATTTCTTCAGCTTCACCAGAAGCAGCATATTCTGAGATGTTAAGGTAAGCCCTGTGGGTTGGGGTGTGTTCTGCAAATTCACTCACAACTTTTACTCACTGCCTAGGAGAGAGTACAGTTCACTGTAACCTCATATGAACATGCAGAATACGTTGATCATTGACTTGTGCTGGCATAAAACACCTGCGGGGGGAATGAACTACACAGGTCAGGAGAAAATCTAATAAAATAGTGCAGAAATCCCTGCAACACCCAAGACTATATGGGAAATACTGTAGCTGAAATCATTTTTTCATAAACTCTAGGAGACAGAGCTTCTTCTGTGTGTAGTTTATGGTTTTTGCTCAAAGGTTCAATCCATTAAATTGTCCTTCTCCTACAAGTTAGCAGTCTGTAAAAATCCTTTTGAAATGCAGTGTCAACAGAACAGCAGTCTGCTACTATATCAGTTTTTTTCTCCAATTATCCTAGTAGTTGCCATGGAAACATGGATTAATTGACTTTTTCGACCCCTGCAGGCTAGTGTTTGATTGAATACTTTCAAAAACATTGATTAATGTCAGTGTGAATCACAGCAAGAGGAAAACCCCGTCATTGTATCTATACATTAATCCCCCTTTTTAACAGAAAACATATCACATAATGGAATTTTAAATAACTCTGTAGCAGCTTTAGCTTCTGTAAATCACTATCAAGGCATGTTTCCTTTTTCTGTTGAATTATAAAAGACAGATTTCATATATTATGAATGCTTGAAAGTCAGCAGCAGTCAAGGATGTGGGGAGAGCTCAGAGTGCACCTTGCCACTGATTTATGCTGATGCCTCACTGTGGCTCCCATTGACGACTCTGCCTTTCTGCTAAAATAATCAGTACGCCTTGCATAATTGAAGTGAGAGAAATTAAAGGGTTGCATAACCTCAAAAGTTCATGGGTGACACCCGCAGCCATCAAGTCGTTCCATCATGGTTGTAGCAGTTTTGGATCAATTACTAAATTAATCCCACCCTGGACAGTGTTGTGCTACGTGGGATATCTTGCAATTTAGTTTGATTCATTTTATATCCAAGTATTTTTATTATTTTTCAGGCAGATAAACACACAAACATACAATGTTGTCACCCCGTCCCTCCCCAAGATACCAGACCTTACAAGCGTTATTGTTAATTATTGTCTGACTTATTCATATATGTTTTCTCGAACCTGAAGGGAAAAAAATGAAGAGAAAACAATTTAATACTGTATATTGAGAGTATAGACAACACTATACTCGAAGACCAATGGGTCACTGGGTAATACGTTCAATATAACACAATCATGAATCAATATCACTGGCAGACAAATTGTGAACAAAATTTATAAATGGTTGCCAGGAAGCATAAAATTTTTCAACAGACCCTCTGATGGTAAACTTAATCTTTTCTAAGTGAATATGGCTCATAACGTC
>VUQH01044324.1:65475-93222 GCA_015106775.1 Etroplus canarensis | reverse complement strand
TTAGCAGTGTCAGTGACACAATCATGCCGATGAGTGATGCAGTGTCGTCTGAGGGCCCGAAGACAACGGGCATCCAATAAAGGTCTTCAGCCTTGTCCCTTACGTACAGAGACATCTCCAGTTTCTCTGAATCTTTCAATGATGTTATGCACTGTAGATGATGAGAGTTGCAAAACCTTTGCAATTTGGTATTGAGGAACATTGTTTTTGAAGTATTCCACAATCTTTATGCGCACTCTTTCACAAGTTGGAGGACCTCTGCCCATCTTTACTTCTGAGAGACTCTGCCTCTCTAAGACATCCCTTTTATAGCTAATCATGTCACAGACCCGATATCTAGCAAGTAATTAATTTAATTGATATCTTTCTTTTTCAGCCATTTGTTGCCCCCTTGTCAACTTTTATAGGACCTGTAGCAGACATCAAATTTGAAATGAGCTAATTTAGTGGATTAAGGTGTACAATGTCCCAGTTTGAACATTTGTTATGTTCTGTTGTGAATAAAATATTGGCTCATGTGACTTGAAAGTCTTTTAGTTTTCATTTTGTTCAAATTTAACGAACGTCCCAACTTTTCTGGAATTTGGGTTGTATTATTCCAATCCGTTGCTTTTCCAGTTCCTAATTCTATCTACATACTCAAACCTCTGGAGTAGGAATACTTCTGGACACTTTTGTGGAAGACTACATTTTGTTCCCTGATGGTCACCATAGGTTTTCTGAAAGAGAGGGGGGGAGCACAGGTATTAGGTGGCATTCTCACCAGTAGATGTTAATTTTGAAACACTGTGCCTTTAATTCAGGGTCTTGTTAGTTGTGGGTTAGCCTGTTTCTGGATAGTTGTAATGTGTTGACTGGTAGGCACGAGGAAGCTCTGACACACCTGTAAATGTACATTCTAACAGATAACACGAGATGTAGATGTGCTACACTAACAAACAGACTGCAGGACACTATGTACTTTAAAATTATGTTCATCATCTCAGGAGTGATTTACACTTGTGCAGAAAGTAAGTTTCTTTTTTATTGTATTGATCCTTCGCAGTTTTTGAAGTATATCAAACTATTGCATCCTTGCAGAAAAAATATAAGACCGGTAGCCTGTGGTTGATATAGGTTGTGAGAGAGTTGGGTTATGAGTCTGAAGCTATTTTTATCTGATAATCTTTCCATGCTTGCAGTAGTAACAGTTGGATTTATAGATGGATTTTTCTTTTTGTAGGGAGTCATAAACTTTGTCTCACATGGTGACGATCTCTACTATGTGGACTATACAAAAGAAGAGCTTGTTTGGGATAGCAGAATCCCGTTTGGAGCTCATGTTTCAGAGACTTATCGCTGTGCAGTATATTACAGGTCATTGTGCAAATGTGAATTGACAGATTGGAAACAAGACAAGTCCTCTTCATCAGTGAACAGAGGTATGTTATATGAAAGCCTGATCACACTTCATGTACTATTGATAAAAATTAAACCACATTTTAAAGGTATTCTTTACAACATTAACACAATTGTTAATACAACCAACAAAGCCACCTGAAATGAAGTGATAAAAGAGGAAGACAATACCCTCATCTGCTTTATTAACCACTTCTTTCCCCCTTCTATCAATATAAAGTGGAGCAAGAACAACAAAGAAATAACAATAGAAAATCCTTTCAAGAAGTGCTTACCAAATCCTGATGGGACTTTTCATATTTTGTCCACCCTGGATTTTGTCCCAATAGAAGGAGACATCTATGCATGCACTGTGGAACATAAAGCCCTCAAGGAGCCTCAGACTACGTTTTGGGGTGAGAACAAATGTCTATATTACTAAATTTTAAGATTAGCCTTTTTCAGACATGAGACACTCTATGTGAATAAAATAATTTGGCTACTTACACATTACACCTACAGGAGCTTGATAATGAGGACAATGATACAGGTAAGCGATAATATTGGTTCCCCGCCTTTGTGGCTATAAGAGCTTCCACTCTTCTGGGAAGAATATAATAGACCTTCCTTGGTGCACATGGGCAGTCATGCTGGATCAGAAAAGGGCCTTCCCCAAACTGTTCCCTCAAAGTTGGACGCATAGAATTATCCAAAATGTCTTGGTAAGCTAAATCATTGAGGATTTCCCTTCACTGTAAAGATCCACTGTTCGTCTGCTTTATAAATCTCAAAGCAGCATATGACCGGATTCCTCGTGAAGCATTATTCCGAGTGTTAGAGATTCTTCTTTGTTGTAGTAGACTTGTCTCAATTTTGAGAATTTTATACACTGGCACTAAATAAAGGGCACCAAACAGTATTTTGAGACCTTTGTGGGATGTCGCCAAGGTGCTCTCGAGAGTCCCCCAATCTTCAACATATATATGGACTTTGTTATGCGATGTGCAAGGCACGAAATTCTGAAAAAGTTCCTAGACACAGGGGTTCTGATAGAGTTCTAAATACCGAATGAGGTGTCAACTCATGAGTATCGGAGCAGAGCAGCGGCAGTTGGCCAAAGAAGAAACACTGAGCTCCTATATGCGGATGATGTAGTGATATTTTCAAAGAATAAAGAAGAGCTTAGTCAGATTCTGACTATCTATGGCAATACCTTTACCAGATTCGGACTACAGTTATCGTACACTAAAACAGAGACCATGGCTTTTCAATCAATCAAGGCTCAGAAATCCCTAATCACCGTGAATAACATCAACTTCAAGAATGTCAGGGAGTTCCACTACTTGGGTCATCTAATAACCAACACTGCAAAATCATCTGCCGCACTGCATTCAAAAATTTCCTCTGCTTTTAAATGTGGGATGAGTTTAAACGCTGTCTGATTGACAAAGAAATCTATCTGAGCACACGTATAAAGATTCTTACAGCTTGTGTGAGATTCCGCCTATTATATGGTATTCAGGCGTATGACTTGTCAGCTGCTGATCTCCAAAAGGTCGAAAATGTGTGGAATGGCTTCTTAAGGAAGATGGTATCATGAGGCTTTGCGAGAATAAATGCTCCATCTCGCAGCCAGCGAATAAAGGGTGTAAATCCAGCTACGCAAGTCGAAGGACAGTTCAAATGGGTTTTCAAAATACTGAATGAGCATTTACATGAAATTACTAAATCTCATTCTATATGTGAATACTGCTACGTACAGTATTTAAAATACATGGGCCATGTATGCCGTATGGAAAATGATGCTCTGCAGAAGCAAGTCCTGTTTGATAAAAGAACATCTAACAAAACATGGACAAATATTGAGAAGCTGCTAGGTATTGACTACCATCAGGCAAGAAAGAAAGTGATGAGCAACATGGACTTTATGCATCTGCTGGAACAACGCTTCCCTGAGCAAATGCACCCCAAGGCTGAGTGTAGGCTCCGAGGGAAAAAACGATGATGATGACATGACATAATAGCTATTTTCTGATAGTGTTCCTTTGTTTTTATTGAACCCAGTAGTTAGAGATTTCTAATTAAGGGCCATTGTGGTATTTAAAATGTCATATAATCAGCCTGAAACACACCGTCTTCCTCAAAATGCCCAGCATACCTTAAGGCACACTGGTTGAGAACCATTGGTCCAACACCAAATAAAACTGAATGCTACACTTTCAGCTGAAACTACTTTCAGTCATTGCTTGGACTTTTAGTTGCCAGTATATGAGTTTACCTCATGTCATATCTTGCACATCATATAGAGAGAGATCTGTTGTTGCATCACCCTTACTTGCTCTTTCTGATATTAAAGGCCATGATTTTTACCGTTTTAAGTAGTGCTAGGTTATTTTGATAGCTATAATGTCATATCTGACATTAGATCACAGTAGTTACTAGTTGCTGGTAGCTAAAAAATTCTTAACATGTTAGTTAACACCTGACTTACCTCAGTTTGCCTTATCTCCTTGCCGTTTCTTTTCTTTTTCAACCCTTCAGTTTCCCTTTCTTGGGGAAAGGCATGACTCACAGTGCACATTAGCAGTCACCTAGATAGACTAAATTAACTGTGTTGTAAAAGTCAGTCCAGTGCAGGGTAGACTGAACCATTTTGCATTATTTGTAAGGGGTGAAAGTGGAATCAGAGAGCCTTCATTATTTCTGGAATCAACGTTCATTCAATCAAACAATTTATTCAGGCAATTTAATTATGACAATAATTACCTAGAAATAAAGTTAAAAATGCAATCAAAAACCAGTGGGTTTTAATCCAGGCTTGGAAGGACTCCTCTTGCCATTGACGACCTGGGTAGTCAGCACCACACCCCATCCACTATGACAGCTTCGTCAGTATGTTAGCCTACTAGATACTCAAAAATTACATTTGGTATACTTCTACTAATGATAGTCATGTTATTGTTTGATTTTGCAATAGTCTTAGATTTTAAAGGCTATTTATATTTAATCTGGGATATAGGTTTTGCAGTAACATATTTTTGTAATTTTACCTCTGCACATCTCCTCAGTGGATTTAAATCAAACAGTCAAGATGTGATCAGAGTGTAGACTTCTAGCTTTAAATGTTATTTTCTTTTCTTATTCAGGATCATTGATATAAAAAAATATGTGCGCAAGGACGGTTCGTTGTAGAATTCTCTGGCTTTGTGTATATTTTTCAATAAAGACATCACTATCACTAAGTAGAATTTCCTCAGTTGTGAATACACACAATTAAATTTAATACTACTTGACTGGTTTGATAACAGGTCCTTTACAGCAATGACATGTAGATTACATCAAGACTTTTTATTTTTGCAGTGAAAAAAAACTCAAAGTCTAAAGTTTTCTAACTTTATGCTATAAGGTGAAAAGACAAGGTAAGTGTGGTGATTGTGTACAATATTATAAGAGCACATTTGTTCCAGTTAGCCTCCATATTCATGACAGACACTGCTCTCAGCTGTGATTAGTTTTTCTGTCAGGTCAGTTGTCTTAAAAACCATTGAAATTATAATGATGCATAAAGCAGAGCACAGAATATCCAGACACCCATTTAAAGTGTTCTTATAAAGTAGGTTATGTATGTCGTCATGAAATTACTATGACTTCACAGAAATACAGACCTCTACTCAAAATTTCTGTCAACTAAGATAGAGCCAAACTTTACATTACAGTTTGGTAATATCATGACAATAGTGCAATCATACTTTCATATAAAAGAACTAATAAAAAATAGTGCCATGTACTCTAATTACTAAAGTAATAATCAGTCAAAAGCTTGATAACAATATTATATTATGCATGGGAAAAATTATATATTGACTCATATTAGCTATGCATTAAGGTGCCAAGAATAACAAGTAACAAATGTAAAGACAGAAGGCAAAATAAAAGGGTTTCATGTGGATTTATAAAAAACAAACAAATAAACAAAAAACTAATATGGGGTAACCTAATGAGGTACAGCAGGTATATGGTTGCCCATTATAGGCTAATGTAAGCGTAATACCTTTAAAAATCACTTAAAAATTCATGGCAGTCAAAAATTGCAATTAGTATGTTATTATGCTGAAATTGACCTTGCCCTGCATTCCAGAATATCTTCTTCTTTTCCATCTTCTTGTTACATTTGCTTCTTTTAGGGTCACAACAATGGATCATTTGCCTCCATCTCACCCTATCCCTTGCATCTTCTTCCCTCACACCAACTCTCTGCATGTCCTCCTTCACTACATCCATGAAGCTTCTCTGTGATCTTCCTCTTCTCCTCCTGCCATCTCCATCTTCAACATCCAAACCACACAGCCTGAGCTGTCATTCTGATGTACACAATTTTAGTCCTGCCCATCCTGGTCACTCTCAGTGAAAATCTTAATATCTTTAACTCTGCCACTTTTAGCTCCACTTGTGTTTTTGTCAGTGCCGCCATCTACAAACCATAAATCATAGCATTGGAGACATCCATTTGTTTTTTTTGTTTTTCTTGTGTGTGTGTGTGTGTGTGTGTGTGTGTGTGTGTGTTTCACATTACATGGCTTTTAAAATTTGCACCTTGTTACCAGTAGAAACTTAATAACTATTAATTGGGGCTGCAAAAATGCTAAATACCAAGCTACTAATTAATTTTATGGTAGTATTATCTAAATGGCCTTTGGCATGGTGCATGGCTCCCATTAATTTTACACATTAAGGTTACCATATTGTTACCAAAATATTACTATACAATGACTAAAGAGTTTTGCTTCATTCCTTTCTTTTAGTGTCTTCTTCTGACCATAGCGGAAGCCCTAAGCCATGTTTAATAATTGATAACACTGTTGCATAAAAATAATATGTTTTGAGGCAGGATGAAAACTACTTTGAAATACGAGGTTCAGCTCAATTACAAATACGGCATCATTCCAGTAGCTTAAAGGTAAAAGTATATGTGCCCATGTGTTCTGTAATCAAAACCTTTAAAGCGAGTCTGACATTAATATTGCCACAAAAATAGCATAAATCAAAGCAGAAATACTAAAATGGCATTTCAGCTGTGCGGCCCTGCAGGCCATCGTGTTAGTAAATGCACTACATTTGATGAACTTTTGCAATGCTCCTGGCAAAGAACATCAGTCAAAAAAATATATATAACATGTCCCTCCAGTGTTCATGCTCCACTTCTGATTATAAAATGTATTATTCAAACTCAAATATCAGCTAATTATTTGCATAGCCTCCCACTGTTCTCTCCAAGCAAGAGTGTAATCTGTTTTACACTGTCTTGGTCCTGTAAGGAAAATGTAACTTGTAATCAAGGCAGCAAAGCAAAGTTAAAATTAGGATTAATTCAGATTTTCAGAAAGTGTTGTCATGTTTTCCTGACTGGCAGATTATTGGACCTACACTTAAGCACCTTAACTTTGCTCAGGCAATTTAGCAGCATTATGACTTTGCATAAACCTTGAATAATGCTGCTAGATGGAGGGGTGTGTAGTGCATCAGAGGTGCAAAGAGAACAAAATTTGAATGCTGCATAATACCTGTCGAGTTGGCATTGCAGAAATGAATGTTTGGGGAGGCTTTGGGCATAATATCCTTACTGAGGTGCAGTTTTATGAGTGTGTGCAACCAAAGACTAAGTTACTGAACAAGTCATGTAAGCCTTTTGAGGTTGTGACATATTTAGCACAAATAATGTGTCTTAACTAAAGCTTCACTTTTACTATAATCCCAGTATGTGTCTTCATAAATTCATGTTTGTTTTGCAAACAACTAATGCAGTACTTCACTTTGGTATTTGGCTATGGCCCTAGGCCTGAAAGTTTGTCCTACCTAATCAATTTTTTTCTGCCTTAGCTACCATGTTGTCCATGCTCTATTCCAATTAGACCTCTTGAATTAGAAATCAGTTCTTGATTAAACAAAATAGATTAAATATCATATTAGGGAGGTTTCCAACTTTTTTCATGGCCTAGACCTTTTTATTTCACTGTCATACCCCTGGTTACAAACTATTCAAACCAAGTTGTTTCAAAGACACACTGTAGTGCTCCAGATTCAGACATTAAGATTTATTTACTCTGGAAGTAGTGATGCTTGAGGGTTTATATTTTGATGTTGATGAAAAAAGAAATATGAGAAAATTTTAAGCTTCATTGATTGGCCTCTTGCCGGAAAACCAACCATAAATTAGTTTCATTTTTGTAGCAGGCTTCCATGTGGTTCATCAACGCCACATGCAGTTTGGCTAATAAATTCATTAAATCTCTTCAAGGAAAATTCTTTCTTGCTACATACAGTTTCTATAGAATAGCAGATTTATCGAGGAAGTTGCCTATAAATATACAGCTTTGTCTTTTCTGACATGCGAGCTACCCTTGCCTCATTCTGTCCGCATCACAAACTAAAAATGAAGGATTTAGCTGCAACTTTCTCAATTTCAGCCAGTTCCTGGCATGCATTATTTTGAGATATGTCATTGGCTGCTGTGTTTAATTGGGAGCTGTCTCCACAAATATAAGCCTGGAGAAGTGGGATGGGTTGACAGCAAAACAACATTTCCCACCGGAGTGCAAAAACCTGCCACTTATAAAAGATGTGATCGGCTCTTTGTGTGTTTTCACATGACAGTCCATTAGTAGGAGGGGAATATGGGTTTACGATAGAAAGGCAGATCTGTACAATCTGTAATGGTGTTATTAGCATCCAAAGCATGGACAGAGACAAGAAGCAAGTGTGCATGTTTAGTTTCTTGTGAGTATAGCCAGACCTACAAGCCAAGCAATAACTAAAACACGCATATTGCATGATTTTACACACTGACTAATGGAATGTTATTTTCAATACAGCGCATGTAGGTCTTCATAGACTCATTTACATCCACAGATAGAGTTGCAGTTAAAAGTTATATGGGATTTCAATGTCAACAACGTGTAAGTGCAATTAGATATGAAGGTCAGTGGTGATAAACAGGCCACTGATTTTAACCAAACTGCAGCATCCTACAGATGCCCCCCAGTATACATGAGAAAGGGTGTCATTATGACATACATAGAAATGTCCTTTTCACTAATATAAATTCACTATTACTATAAGATTAATAAAAAGTAACACTGATTCAGATTACCACTAAAGATGCAATCTGAACCTTCTAACTGTTGGTCACGGTGTTTTGTGTTTGTTTGTAATAAAATTGCAAAATTCTCTTAATCTCAGAGCAACTTGTTATATTTTTTTGCACTTAACATTGAATGAGAGGCTATCAGTGTAATGAAGGCATAATGGAAGAAATGTGAATAAGACTTACTTTTTTACAGGCGCATTGTAAAATACCATTCGTGCTGCTTCCTGATATGGTGGCTTCACAGTTCGGTGCCATAAATTAAGGTCAAATTTTAAATTATTGTATTCTGAATTTCATAAGTTGCATTTTGACCCAGTGATGGTGCAGATCGATCATCATGTGAACCAGGAATATTCGACTTTTTTGACAATCCTTCTAGTAAATGTTGAAATATTTCACATGTGGAAATCTGACCTGCTGGTAACAACAGAGGAATGGTTGAGGAATCTCCTTCATGATTAAAAGGGGCCTACGATCTGTTACTATTTCTGCAATTTACCCCCTGGGATTAATAAAGTATTCTGATTCTGATTTTGTCTTTCTTGCCATGTTTTTTTTTGTTCACTTTTACATTGTAAGTCAATTTCCCTTGATTTCCTCGGTAAAATTAAACTTTGACCATAAGTGGATAATTCTAAGGGTAAATTTGAAAAATTGAAAAATTTCTTTTTTAAGACAGTTAAAAAAAATCTGAATAAATTAAAAAAATTAGTTAATTTTGGCTCTCTGGGACTAATTTAAAGCCTTTTAGAAATTACAGATAATTTGAAATGTTACAAAATTGATATTGTGAAGCATTCAAAGTAGCTGAATTACAAGGGTAATATCACCGGTGATGGTTTATGCTAATCCCTTATACATAGTGGATGTTAAAGAAAGCTTTCTGGCTTCACTTTACTTTGCAAGATATTGTGTGAGACACATAGCGTAGCTCTGTTCTTGACTCCCAAGGTTTCTTCTAAATTATTTTACTGCCTGGATGACTGACTGAAATTTCCAATTTGCATAGGCAAAATCAAATTACCAGCCTCCTCTGGTAATACTAATGCAGCTCTGAGAGGGCTTTAGTATGCACAAAATCTGTTTCTTATTCATAGGAAGCAATGCATGGGTAACAGCACAGGTGAAAGGCTTTGTTGTTGTGTGGTCTTGGTAAAGACTTGTGTATGAGCATTTTCTACACTGCATGCTTGCAAACAGGGAAAAAATGTGTGAAATATGTTCAGGGAAGTGTTTTGTTTGATTTTTGAAAATAAAGGATTTTACGCATGCTGATAACAAGAATACAAAACTCAAAGTGTTGATGCACACAGGTGGTTTACACTTCTCAGTCATCCCCGGTTAGCCTCCACACCACTGGTCCCTCATCAGGAATTAAAATGGCTCACTGAGGATGTGAAATAAAAATGATGGCCTTGAAAGCCCGGAGCAGCTGGTCCTTCTAGAATCAGCCATATGGACCACTAGGGTTAGTGTTATTTTTGCATTCAGTCCTGTAGAACATGCTTGGAGAAATTAGAGTTCAACCAGCCAGCCTGTCTGTGGATGAGTCCACCCTGCTCTGATCTATGGCAGGAATTCATCCTCCCTGTAGCCATAGCAACAAGTTAGGTCTAATGTGTTCAGCTTAAAATGACCAGGAGGGAGTTTTTTCAAAGACTGCTTGCTCACACCTTTGTCTCTCATTCACAGTCTCAAGGCAGTTCTTAAAATTCTCACAAATTTGTATCTATTGATTTGTTTACATGGAAAGAAAAATATGTCTGCTGAACAGCCTGATATCCGTTTGTGAAATACTTGTGAAATTTTATGTAAATGTTTGTGAACAAAAATTGTAATGCTTCACTTTGAGGTACTCACATGGTCTTCCTTGGAAAGCAGGAGGATCTTCATCTAATGCTTGGGTCAGAGTAGTTTATGTTTTTATTATATAATACTAATATTTCGATCATAGTTATGATGGTACTGTATCAGGTTAGGCACACACTAAGTCATAAACTACTGCCTTTGAACCACAAAGGCATGACAGAATATGCATACATGGTAAAACGTGTGCTGTCTTCCTTGACTTGTGCGGGCTAGCCAGTTATTTTAAGGGAAATAATGTAAACAGACACTGGTGATCTAAACAGTATGTGTTTGCTACTGTTCACTGTTCAACAAAGTGACACTGTCTTGTTTTGCTTAGTCGTTTTTACAGCTGGATGAAGAAAAAAAGAAGAAAAAACTCTGAGTTCATATTGGTCAGAGTCAGAAAGCTGATGGAATTGTCCTTGAAGCCAAAATAGTGAGATAAAGAGAAAAAAAAGACTTGTGAAATACCCGAGGGGCAGCTTCAGTGGTCATCTATACTAAAAAGCTACACAAGATAACCATGACTATTTCATTCTAGACCTGAATAAATTATATTGGCCCAGACTGATATTGCACAGAATTAGAGTTCAAATCACACAATGGGCCACTTTTAAACTTTATTTCTTAAAATTACTCCATACAGGTTTTGTTTTCTTATACTTTGTATGTATTTGCTGTTTAGTTAGATATGACACCATTTGATTAGTTATAGGAGAATATGGATTTGACATGGGTAACTTAATTATTTTCTATGTTGTAATGACTGTCATTAAAAAGGTGACTGTTTTAAAATTCTAATTTTATCACTTCTTTATAATTGAGATCAGGCTGTTTTATATCAGGCTAAATTTATGAACTGTTGTAGTATATGAGGAACGAACTATTTCATTCTATGTCTTGGTACTAATGCAGTTTACTTGCCCTTTATATATTCTGTTTATTCTCCACCATAAATTTCTGTGCAAAAATGTCCTATTGATTGTTATTGATATATTTCAGTCTTAGGCAGCACAGTGATGCTGTCACCTCACAGCATAAAGGTCCTTGATTGGAATCCACAGGTTGGCCAGGGGCCTTTGTGTCTGCACATTCTTCCTGTGCCTGTGTGGGTTGAAAAAAATTTCATCTTAGTGGCAGAATAAGCAACAGACCCTCAATGGGTAATCTAAAGCTTCAGGAAAGAGTATGGCTAAAAAGTTTTAGGGCATCTGTTTTAAAAATTACAGAAGCAAATTTGTGACTGGAAGATTTACAGTTCATAGCATATTATATAGATGCAGAAAGTATAAAAGTAGCACTCCCTTTGTGTAGATGTGCCTAAGCAAAGGACTACTTTTGCAATAACTGAATGCATTCAGGAGAATGCATTCAGTTTCCTGGTTAAATAAAGGTTTAGTGAAAGATTGGAGTGCAAAAAAAAGAAGAAAAATCTTAAGCTGCGTCTTCAAAGAGGAAACTGATTCAGCTTCCTTGACATGAAAAGGCAAACTTTTCATAGCAGAGAAGCTCACCCACCCGCTGGGTTTTTTAATCCCAAGAATCCCACTATCCCCTGTGTCCCGGAAATGCAAAAGGGTACAAGAGATATAAAGAGCAAAGGGGCAGAAATGTAATATGGGGTCATGTTGCCTTCCAGAGATGCTAAAAAGTTTTAAATTCTGACTGACTGATTGAAACTAACATAATGGATATTTGAAAGAAAGAAAACCTTGGAATGTGATTTCTGAGGTGGAGGCTTCCATTTATCCGAAAAAATACAACATCCAAAATGGAGGTTTGCAGGATTTTTACCAATAAATCGCTTAGACACAGCACGTAATGTTTTTTGGTGGAGTGCATTAAGTGGAATGAAGGTGGGGAAAAAAGGCATGCATGCAACATATCAAAATTAATGTAAAAATAATCTGTCCAGATGGGATGGGATGGGAGGGGATTATGGAGCTGAATTATCCCTCTTCACATTTAATGTCTGTGAATAACGGTTATTTTAAGTTGATGTACTAGCTTGTCCAGCTCTCTCTTTTGTCTGTCCATCATGGCATTTGCATCTCCTGGTCTGTCTGTGTCTTGCTTGCACGCTTTCCAGCCACTTCCATAACTGTGTTCTGTGACTTTACTGACAAAGTGCTGCTAAAAGAGTGGTTTTATTTTCCAGCTTTCTTTAGATTCAGATTCAAATATTCTATTCAGTAAATATGGATTGTTTTACACCTCAGTCTGTTCCATGTGTGTCTATTCATTCTTAGACTGACAGATGGAGGAAACTGTTTTAGAGAAGGAGAAGGAGTATAATGTAAGTACCCGGGTACCAAGTGTGACTTTGTTGTCAAATAATTCATGTACAGTCATGTGAAAAATAAAGTTTCTACAGTACTCTTTGTAGTCTTGTGAAAAAACTATGTACACCCCTTACTGCTTCTATAGGAATTAAGAGGCTAAGTTGCTGCCAGGCACTGCTAATGAAATGCACTTGATTAACTGATCATCAGCCAGCGTTACCATCTCTATAAAAGTATAAGTTTTAGCATTTTGCTGGTCTGGAGTATTGTGTGTGTTATCAAAATGTCACAATCTTCCTCAGCAAATTAACCCAAGGTCAGACCATGCAATGCTCAGAGAATTTGCAAAAAACCCAAGAGCTACATCTCAGACTCTACAGGGCTCTGTTAGCATGTTAAATGTTAAAGATGAATGCCACAGACTGCAATGTGTTGGTCAAATAATAAAGTAGTTGTTTAAATTACAAGTGTTGCTGGAGCTTTATCCTCTTCAGACTTTATGCTCTTCTCCAGGCACTTTGGAAACAGGTAAGTTTTTATTCCAGAATCCTCTACTTTATTTCTTGTTTGGAACAGTTGCCAGGAGAAAGCATCTCCTCTCTAAAATGATCATGGTAGAACAGCTTAGGAAAATTGCATCTGGACAAACCACAAGACTTCTGGAAGTATGTTCTTTGGACATACAAGATCAAAGTGGAGATATTTGGGTATAATGGACAGCTCCACATATAATAAAAAGCAAACATATCAGCAGAAACACTTCAGACAACTGTCAAGCATGTTGGTAGAAGGATGATGATTTAGGCTTGTTTTGCAGCCATGAAGTTGACCATGAACTCTTCTGTATACCAAAGAGTCAAAAGTAGGACCATCTGTCTGAGAGCTAAAGCTTGGCTAAATCAGGTCATGCAACAGTACAATGAGCACACCAGCACCAACAGAAGGCTGTAAAAGAAAAGAATCAAGTTATTGCAATGGCCCAGTCAAAGTCCAGACCTCAACCCAATTGAAATGCTGTGATTGGACCTCAAGAGAGCTGTGCATGAACAAATGCACACCAGCCTCAATTAACTAAAGCAATGCTATAAAGAAAAGTGGACCGCAATTCCTCCACAACAATGTGAGACACTTATAAAGTCATACAGAAGACAATTACTGTTATACAAGTTCCTGAATTATGTGGTGTGCTTCATGTGTAATAGAACTGCATGGCATCTTGCAAAACCTCTCTTTTTCACATGACTGAAGCTCATGGGTCAGATAGGGGCACTAGGTACTTTTGTTGGTACCCCAAGGATTTTGCCACACATTATTCACTGCATGTTGCTTCATGATTTTAATATGATTTTGAGTACTTTTCCCCAAAGGAAAACTAAATCTCAGGGGTACACAAGTCTCCTATGAAGCAGAGACTTTGCATTTTTATCCTATCATTAATTTAACATGCAAAACAAAACTTTTATACTTAAAGAGACCAGTGTCCTCATATGACCAAAAACACATATCTGTAATGATATGTGTAGTGTAAGAGTTGTTAACTGAAATCCTTGATTATTAACTTTATGGTGATTTTAAATTTCACATAAACTCAGAAATACAATACCCTCACTGCTAAAAACTAGGATCTTTTGAATAAAATAAAATCATGATTCTGTCTTAACAATGCCAGTCAATATGACAATGCAACCTTTGCAAGCTTTGGCAGGCAAACCCCTTCTTTCTTCTTCATTGGCAGCATGAAATCCTAATGTTATAAATATGAAATGAAAATGAGATGTAGAAAGATTATGAGATGTACTGTGATATGTGCCCACCCTAATAAACCAACATTATTCTTTATGCATCAAGATTAAAGAATCAAGTTGGGTTGCATCAGGAAGGGCATCCGGTACAAAAATCTCTGCCAAATTACCAATACAGATTAATCCGATTGGAGAGAATACATAGGAGCAGCCGAAGGTACAATCTTTATGCGTCAGTATTAATTATTGTTAGCTATTCTTCTATTATTTTATCAACAATTAACCGCTTTCATCTAATGTTACCAGTGTTATTACTAGGACAGTAATATGTGACAAGCTTACAAGTTACACCTATGCTAGCAATATGGTGAGAGTATATGGTGATAAATACAGTAGTTTCAAAAGCTGCCAGTGTGCCAGATATTACAAATCTACAAGTTTTGTAAATGATCTCAAAACTATAACAGTTCAGCTATGTTCCCACTACAAATGTATACCATTAGGTTACAACTATAATAATTATTTCAAGGCCTGAAAGCCACAAAAGTGGCCTTTTTAAATTCTTACGCAAACTTATGTGTTTTTTCCCCAAAATTATAACTCCTGTACACTGTATTTTTTCCTTTGCTTGGTGTGTGTCTCAAAACTTGCTAAGGGGTGGCTGAGAGACTCACTTGTCCTTCTGAATCAAAATCAGTGGTAAATTAATGAGCCATTCACTCTGACTCTCTTTCTATTTCTCTCTTAATATTTTCAAAGTGGTACAGTGGTGGAGAGGAGTGCAAATGTATTGTGTTTCAGATGTACCATAGATCAAAAAGCTAGTCACTCTTTAATGTTTTTTTTTACAGTTAGCAGATCAGAACAGATGTTTTGAGCCACGACTGTATAATATCCACAAGTTCTCTTCCATTTCAGAAATATGGTGCTCTTAAATCATCACTTCTTAGTAAGATGTAAAGATGTGTTTGTCCTTCCACCTTAAGCTCCATTTCCTTGCACCTTGTAAAACCAGCGATAAAAGAGATGGTATTATTGAATCATTCTAAATACTTGAAATGATAGTACACAGAATCAGCATGATATTAGGTAGTTATATTGTATTTGTCACATAGTTTTCAAATCCTTTCAGCTACCTGTTCACTTTGGGTGTGTATGAGACAATTACATGTTTTGTAGCAATAGATTTGAACTGCTTAAATGTTGCAACATATGTTAGCAATACATTTTTATAAGATCTGTATGTACCTATTCTCTATTGCCTCATATCTTGGTAACAGCTGCAGAGGGGCAGAGCTCATCCCTGGATGTAGTGGGCGAGAGGTATGTTGTCACTTGAATAAAAAACATAAACAGACACACATCATTGTGCAGGTTTCAGGGTACCTAACCTGTATTTCTTTGGACTGGAAGAGGAAACTGAGGAAAACACAGAGACAAGTTGACCATGTAAACTTCGCTGACGAAGACTACATCTGTTAGCTGAATGTAGCTGAGGCAAAGTGTATTATCCTTCAAAATACAATGGAGTAGTTTTTTTTATTTACCACCACCTCACCCTACCTCTTAAATCCTCCTCTTTCGTACATCACCCCGCATGTCATTACTTCACTATATCTATGAACCTCTGTGGTCCTCCTCTTTTCCTCCTGCCTAGAAGCTCCACTTTCAACATTCTTTCTCCAATATATCCACTATCTCTCTTTTGTACATGTCCAAACTATCTTAACCTTATCTCTCTTACTTAGTCTCCAAACTGCTGAAACTGAGCTGTTCCTCTGATGTACTCGTGTCTAACCCTGTCCATCCTGGTCACTCCAAGTGGAAATCTCTGCACCTTTAACTCTGCCACTTCCAGTTCCACCTCCTACCTTTTTGTCAGTGCCACTGTCTCTAAAAAATACCTCATGGCAGGTCTCACTATCACCTTGTTGCTACTATCCTTCTGTCACAAATTACCTCTGACACATGTCTTCACCCACTTCACCCTCTCTTCACCTCTCTTGTGCTCTGTCCATTGCTTGGTTGATCTCAGGTATCTAAACACACCCACCTTCACTACCTCTGCTGCTTGTATCTTCACCATTCCATCTGCCTCCCGTTCATTCACACACATATTCTGCCTTGCCTTTACTGACGTTCATTCCTCTTCTCTCCAATGTATACCTCAGTCTCTCCAGTCTCTTCCACCTGCTCCCTGCAGATCACAATGTCATCAACATCGCAGTTCTTGGAGACTCCTGCTGGACCTCATCTGACAACTTGTCTATCAACATTGCAAACAAGAAGGGGCTCAGAGCTGATCCCTGATGTAATCCCACCCCCACCTTGAAACTATCTATCGCTCCTACCACACATCTTACCACTGTCTCACTGTCCTCATACATGTCCTGCACCACCCTCACGTACTTCTCTGCCAGTTATGACATCCTCATGCAATTCCACAGTGGCACCCTATCACATGCTTTCTCAAGATCCGCAAAGACACAGTGCAACTCTGTCAGATCTTATTTGAAGTAAGAGTAACATTTCCTAATAACTACAAAAATCTTGAGCAAAGCAGAAGCATCTTACAGACTTAATTACTTCACACCCTGGGCTGTTCTTTAAAGAAGTGAAGCTTGCATATATGTGGGGCACAACACTGACTACATGTATAAAGCTCACAGAGGACCTCTAATCGCCTGTAGTTAAGTGTAACCCACCATGTGTTTGAGCACGTGCAACAGCGTTTCATCAGAGCCACAGCGCGAAGATGACTCACCACATATGTGCTCGCTCACTGCCAGATCTCCTGTGAGGCCTTTCCTGCAGGTACACACACAAAGAGAAAATATCAACTGCAATGCTACTGCCTGGAGACAAATGCCTGCCCAGATATTCCACTAAGTGCTCAGCAAAATAATTAGGAAATAATGCAACGATGCCGAAAATAAAGCACACGGGAACTTTTGGGAATCACTAGCAATTACCGTCTCTCCTGTGTTTACACGACACATTCATTGCTTTTGTAATGACGCTGTACTCTGCACAACCCTTAGTCTATGCAAGAACCGCATGGGAAGGGTGATTTTAAGTAAGAATTAGTTTGTTTATGCTAGTATTATGTTATTGGTTTCAGCTTCATGGGAATTATATACACAATGGTTGTTAGTTTTCATGCATTTATTGAAATGAATTACTCATGCTTTCATCTATTTGTTTATATTTTAATTCAAATATGTTGCTTAACACCGTGCTTCTGGCATCCCACTGCTGTTGCAAAGGTGCGTTTAAAAAGCGCAGATATTTTGTCCTTACTTTCAGACATTTATGGTCAGCATCCATCTTTGAGTCTAGACGATTAACAATTCTTGGGACATTTTTAAGGCATAATTGTGAAAATTCATCAGTCTCTCTTCCACTAATTTCATGTACCTCTTTATACACAAGGGGCAAACACATGTGACAAGTTTTTGACTAACTAGTAACTTTGCACATATCCAGTTAAGAAGCTGTAATTTAAAATCAACCAACAAAATTGCCCTTTGTTAGTTTTCATTCCTTTTGTGATGGATCATAAATAAAAATTATTACTACTATCGCTACTGCTATTACTACTACTACAACTCTTCTTCTTCTTTCTGCTGCTCCCGTTAGGGGTTGCCTCCATCTCAAGACACACTATAGTATATATAACATTTTTTAAAAATCTTCTTTCTTCTTCTTCTTCCTCTTATGGCTGCTCCCGTTAGGGGTCGCCACAGTGATCATCTGCCTACATCTCACACTATCCCTTGCCTCCTCTTCCCTCACACTAACACTCTGCATGTCCTGCATGTATTATTGGGATCAAGGGTACTGCTTCAGATTGATTTAAGTCATATTTGTCTGAAGGTTTCAGTTTGTACATTGTGATAGGAAATTTTATATTCTTTTAAAAATTGTATAATCTTTGTATAGTCAGTAGTAATATTCTTGTTTTCTGTGTAAATGCACTGACACTTGGACGCAGAAAACAGCATTCCAATGAAGGGAGATGGCCCCCGCTTTGGCCAGGTCTGTTGACCTAAGAGAGGATGCTCTCAGGAAATGGGTAATCTAGGTTAATCCACCAGATTGGTTTGGTTTATAGTGTCCTTGCAGAAAGGGGTATTGTAAAACCCTTACAGGTCTGGAGTGTTATTAGTTTATGACTTCTCCCCCAACCTGTGCAAAGGGAGTGTTGGTGTATGTTTTCTGTTTGTCACTCCAGGTAATAAACCCACTCACTGGTCCTAAAAAGACAGCCAGAGACCTTTGTTAGTCAGAGCAACTTGCTGACACACACCCTATGTGTCGTGTTCTCAACTTATGCATAAGTTTATCAATAAAATTGCAGCGATATAATCTTTTTCCCATCCGAGACTCTTTTGTTTAAATTTCCACCACAACATGTACATAATATGTTCTGGACTTCTATTTTCTATCTATTTTGTTTACTCTGTACATGCATCCTCTGGACAGCATTATTAGAAAACATGATATCCACTTTCATTATTATGCTGATGACACCCAGCTTTATTTATCTATGAAGTCTAATGAAACCAATCAGTTAGTGAAATTGAAGACTTGTCTTGCTGATCTACAGGCCTGGGTGAGCTCTCTCTCTCTCTATGTATATATGGATGGATAGAAATTAGCCAAATATTTTCTTGATTGGTCAGACATTTACACACTCTGATCATTGTTGTTCCTAAAGATCATTTGTTGTTATTATCCAAACCTAAAGACTATTAAATATTTTGTCATCTAAAGGGGAAATGTCCTTGTGAACTCTGACTAAAAAGTTTTTTCACACTTTACTATCCCAGCTGTGCCAGTTCTAATTCCACAGCTAACTGTATGACATCTATTGTTAGCGCAATAGACAAAGCTTTTTAGTATGCTCTTGCTGTGCTTCACCCAGTAAGTTAATCCTTGAATATTTTTTTTTTTACTTGTAAACAACATCTGTACATTTGTATGGCATTATGTGTGTTAAAATATCCCTTTCAAAAATATGCAGTATGGGTAACGATAAAGTCAAAATGATAAATTATTCATATAAGATTCATATAATATGAAGATAAATATTCCCTATTCAGTACAGCAATTAAACTTGGATTTGGCCCAAATAAAAAGATACAAACGATGCAACCCCAGTCAAGCACTCTCCATCTTCATAATGCATTCACGGGGCTACACATAAATAACGAATTCACATTTTTTTCAGCTATGCTTTGAAATGCAGGGCTGTCTGGCAGAAAGAGAATCCTTAATAGGCCATAAGGTGACCATTTTAACACAAGTGTAATTATTATGTAAATTATATTATATGATATTGGAGTTACTATTATATTTATTCAGTCATAATTTTAATCTTTGTCATTAAATCAAAGCTTTTTGAAATGTAAAAAGAGTCACTAAAGAATTTACATACAACATGAAAAAGGACAATTGCTTACATTCACAAAGATCTTTATTGCGTGGAATGGAAATCTATTTTGAAATATCATCACTTTTGCTTTCAACATAACAATGCATTTTTGACCAGTAAAGATCAGTTTTCCCCCTCTAACTTTACATTAGAATTACCCTCAAAACCTTTTTATGCTACCAATAGGTTTTGGATCTTCATTCTCACAAGAATACCTTTTGTTTTGAAGAAAGGGATCCAACCATGAGTTTGACCTCTCTGTCAATCCATGCATGTTCTTGACTTTTTATGTTGCATCATAATGGCTAAGGGAGGATGATTGCTGTATTTAGACCCCATTCTTTTTATCCCATTTCTCCCACAAGATGTCCCATTGATTTTTTTGGGATGCAGTAGAGAATCACAATCATTCTTGAGAAAGAAATAGCCTAGAACATGTCATATGGGTGAAACAAAGCCTGCCTTCCACTGCTGAGCTTAGCTCACCAGGGAACCTAAACCAGCATACTAAAGGCTGCCTCTATTAAAACCAAACCCAAGGAGAAAATGTAGAGTGTCTAAGTACACAGACATAAAAATGCTCCACTACCTTGGACTACCAATGGTGGCTGTGTAGAGTTGATAAGAAATATGTCCTCAGGTTAGTACATAGTAATGGATCTTACTGCCATGCTAAATGGCCTGTGTATATTAATGGGAATGTATGCAGTTAATTTCTATATAAAATCCCAGACATGCAAACATATCTATATCTATCTATCTATCTATCTCTATCTCTATCTCTCTCTCACTCTATAGAGCGAGAGAGAGAGAGAGAGAGAGAGAGAGAGTGTAAACTGCTCTGACACACAGCTGGTATTGGGTAATACCACATCAATTATGATATTATGGTATATAGTAATATTATCACTACTTCTGTTATCACTGTGGGATGTCCAATTACCTCCCAGGCCTATTGTGCCACGGTGAGGGCGGTATACAATTAACAGTACAGGCTGCAAGAGATCCAATGACACTATGGTAATCTGATGAGGATATTTTTTTTTTTAAAGCCCTGCAAACCTAGTAGGGGGATCTTTTCCTTGGCATTTGATACATAGAGGTTGTTTACATATGATGCTGGTAAATCTCAAAATCATTGTGGATGACTTTCTCTCCTTCTCTCTCTATGCACTCCCCTCCCTGTGTGATAGATTAACTAAGCGGTAATGATGTCTCTCTTGTGGAATGGACAGTGCAAATCGTTGTAGGTTCTAAGCCAGCCAGTGGAGACAGGGCTGGCTGGGCAGAGTGATAGATTAGGGATGTTTAAATACTCCTCCTGGTGAGTTCTGCCACAGCCAAAAGAGCAGCTGGGGTTTTTCTCACTCTGTAAGGGGAGGTGGAGAAGGGCCACAGATGGCCACGGGCCCTGCAGGTCAGCGCTATTCAAAGATGCATCCTGGAGTGAATGAGTGCGTAAATTAATCTGGGCCTGCGGATGCACTGGAATTTACTCTGCTGTGTTCTGCAGTAGTAAAGGCTGTACTTTAAATCTATATTGTATTTGACACATAAGCTATTAAGAAAGACATTACAAAACTATGTCTGCTATATCAAGCTCAGAAAAACTATTTCTCCTATTGATTTTAAGATACAGATCACATTACGCTCAGTAGAGACAATAATGTAAACATGTCAACTTTGAGATAACTAAATCCTTGCTGAATGAACGCTGCATAATTTAGGTTGTATGCCAAATAGCTGTATTTCATCACCTTCCTGGTATTTTGATCCTTGTTTTCAGGCAATCATATCTAATTGATTTGGCCTTTTAGGAGCCCTGTTAGTGATTACATGGAGGCTGTGCTGAATGCAAATGCTTTTTTTTTTTTTTTTAAATCTGCAAAAAGGTCTACATGGCATTCAACCTTCCACAACCTTAATTTTGCCACAGAGGTATTTCGTTGTGTGTATTTACACTTTTGCATTTTACATCCAGTGTTTACATTATTTTTTGTCACATTTGTCTAAAGAAATTTCTTGTGAAAACCTTTCACCACCTTTGTGCCATCATTTCAAATGTCAAAATGCTTTTGCAAGTGATTGTGAATTAAATTCAGGGACACCAGCCTTATAATAAACGTGACTTTCTTAATTTAACATCTGTCTTCTGTATTGGATGTCAGTGAGCATGCCTGAGGTCACTCAAGTCCAGTCTTAATTACATTAGAAGTAGGTAACACGTTGTCAAATTGACTTGCAGACTTATAAAGAGAATGAGGCTACATTAAAAAACACACACCTATGGATAAAGCATATGCATAAACATGTACCCAAGCAGACTGCTGGGTCATGCTAATCTGAGTTTAAGCCAAAGCACCTTTCTGAGCAGGATGAAGAGGTGTGAATCTGGCATGGATTACTGAGGATTTTAGCTCAGTCAACAACGGTTTTCTTCAAAGTTCAACTGGACCTTTAACCAGTAAAGGAAGAATCTCATGTTGTTCAATCACACACAAAGTTTGAAAATATATCTCTTCAAGTAATTTTCCCAACATATTTTGTCATAGGGCATTGACATATGTTCATCCATCCATTTATTAAAAATAGTAATAATAATAAGATCATTGTCTTAAAAACTGTAGCTGTGGGTGTAAAACTCACATTCTAGCATTGTACACCATTGCCAGAACCCCTTCTGACAATTTGATATGTCAGCTAATTCCCGAGGATTCAAGGCCCAGAACGATTTACAGTGCCAGAGATATCAAATGCATCAAGAAACAACACATCTGAAAGTGAGAGCAGAGCCTGTTCAAGAGAAGTTAGAAAAGAGATAGAGGTGCAGAGTACCATACCTGCGACTGAGTGTCATCTCAGCTGAGTGGATTTGTGTCATAGTTTTGATGTTTTTCACTCAGGCTTTCCCCTGTAAAAGAGGCTCAATATAGTGTTGTCTACTTGTTTAAAAGTAAACCAGATGTCTTTAGTGTGATTAGAAATCATATATTTATTAAAACCATGGGAAAATGTAATCATTGTAAAAATAGTTTTATTCTATCAGTATAAGACAAAGGAGTAGAAAAGAAATGACAGCTTAAATGTGTCAGGTTTCAGGGCAAGATCTGGACCCAGTGTGCAGACCTCTAAGGCCAGATGTGGAGAGATAAACAAAAAGTAAGCTTTTATTAAAAGCTGATTAAAAAAAAGTCCATCAAGATTAACAGAGCCCAGTGAGTGCAAAACCAAGGCATGAAGCATGGAGAGAATTCAAGACATGGTATGGCATGGCATGAGAAAACGACCAACAGAACACGCGACACAACACTGAACAAAGGAGAGGCAGGGATATAAATACACATGACACTAAGAGCAAATGAGCGACAGGAGGGAGAGGAGCACAGGTGGCAACAATCAGGGGCAAGAAGCAAAACTGAACACAATGCATAGGACATAAATGGTTACCAAAATAAAACAGGAAATGAGAAACATAGACACAAGACTGAACCAGACAAAAGACAAGAACACAGCAGGAGACATATAGAGAACTACCAAACTAAACATACTGTAGGTAGGGCTGGAACTGAGGCTCAAAAATAAACAGAGAACAAAAATAAACAATAACCAGAATACACAGATTTCGGGCCCATGACAAGTTTAGTTCGATTACATAAATCAAGTTGCTCGAGTCACTTAAATTCCTCGTTTCATGCTTTGGTGAAACTTAGTAAACCCATAAAGATTGCACACAAGTCAGAATATTAGTTAATTCCTTCACATTCAGACTTGGCAAAAGGTCCTGCGTGTTTATGGCTCAATGAAGGTTACGGTGACATGTTTCAGTTCAGTGATCACATTGATTTATGATAAATGTCATTGCATATGTATGTTAACATACATGTGAAAAAAGCAATATTGTCCTTGTTTCACATATTGATTATAAAAGGTCATTGCTTAATGTGCACAATATATTTTTAAAATGTGTACATAGTCACACCATGTGAATGGAAATGCAAAGTATGTTACTAAACCATTGGGTAAACTGTAGGGTGTAAGGTTATGGTAATATAAACAGCTGGTGTCTATACATATACACATAGAATGGAAGAACAGAAAGCATTTATTGTCACTGTATTCAGGATACAGCAAATGCCACTTCCGCTAGGTGTATATGAAATAAAAGCATTGGTCACATAAAAAGACACATTAAAGAACACTGAATATTTTTAAAAAAAATATAAGGAAATGTCAAGTGCAGCATGAAACTACTTGCATGCAATATAAAAGAAGTATATGTACTCAGCGACCTAGTCAGCAGAACTCACAGTCCTCAGCAGCTATTGTACAGTTTCAGTGGTTATTGTCAGGTGACAACAAATATCACATAAAACATAATGGAAGTGCATAGAATACCAAAATATAGAAACACAATAAAAATAAAAATGCAATATAAATAGTGATAGTGTTAGTGTGGGAGTGCACTATGACTGTTCTTGTTGTATGTTTATTGAGAGTGGCAATGGACTTAGGAAAGAAACTATTCATGAATCTGGTGGTCTGAGTTTTTAGTGACCTGTAGCATCTGGCTGAGAGCAGAAGGTCAAACAGGAGGTGGCCAGGGTGAGAGCAGTCTAACAAATTTTGGGGGCTCTGGAAAGGGAATGTATGTTTGCAATGTCTTGGACAGAAGGAGAAAGAGAGCAGCCAATATTTTTGGGGCTATTCTGATGACCTAATGTAGAGCCTTTTTGTCAGATGCTGACAAATGCAAAGCTAAAGATATTCCTTAAAGACCAAAAACAGAATTACATTTAAGCAACTTCAACATGTGTTTGTGTTTATGCTCTTTCAAAAGTGATAAAAAAAATTTCCTCCATCATAAATCTTTCAGCATATGCTGCGTCTTTGAATATTATTAAATAATCTCCCTCTCACTCTCCTCTGGGGTGTATGTTGGCCTTCATCAAGCTTGGGTTTTCTACCTGAGGCCTGGAAGTTCAAGGGTTCTGTGCAGAATCTTAACTTGTTAACCCAGGCAGCCACCAATCCGGTATGGCAGTTGTGTTATGAATGCACATATTTTTTTTTTTTTTTTTTCCAATATGTTTATTGTCTTTTTCAAAATATTTTTACAAACACTTAACATATACACATACATACATATACACACTACACACACAAACTGCATACCCTTGCATCATTTTTCAATTTGAATAAATGTAATGAAATTGGATTAGTTAACAAATTATGAAGGAAAAAAATTTTTTTTAAAAGAGGGGGGAGGGGGGGAAGAAAGAAAGAAAATGGGGGCTACATTTTACAGCATTTGCAAATCATTTCAGAAAAATCTAGCACTTTCATTTGTCATAATATTCATCTTAAATTTTAACTTGATTCTTTGCTTAGTTGACTTTTATGTACAAAAGCAACACTTGTTCATTCCTTGTGTTTAGGTGCCTGAAGTGCACCAATATAACAGTGGCTCAATATAACAATGTGAAGTGTAGTAAACAGTGCAGCACAATAAAGGGTCTTGGTGTATATCAAATGTTGTGAGAGTTCAGGGCTGAAATAAATTGTTAACAGCTTCTCTGCTAGACAGATGTGCCTCACTGTAGAGAGTTATTGCCTGATTTTTTATCTGCCCTTGCGGCAGCGGAGCTGAATCAGTCTGTTAGAGGAAAATGCTCCACTGCCTGTCCACGTGGTGGTGCAGAGGGTGGTCAGGATTATCCATAATGGATAACAGGTTGTTCAGTAATCTCCTCCCTACCACAGCTTCAATTGTGTCTCATTTGCAGCCAGTCTTGGAGCCAACCTTCTTGATTAGTTTATTTAGTCTGTTGGTGTCGCCAGCTCCCCCAACAGACCACAGCAAAATACACTATCCTCGCCCCAACAGACTGAGAGAAAATCTCTAACATTTTGTTGCACAAATTGAAGGATTTCAGACTCTTGTAAACAGTTCTACAATTCAGCCGGTTGCTGATGTGGATGCCCAGGTGCTTATACTCCTCCACGTTAACGTCTTGTCTGAGGACAGACAAGGGCCGTATAGCAGTCTTCTTTCATCTGAGGTTTCTCAGGAGTAGACTAACATGCAAATATTCCTTTTCGTCCAAACAGGAGCCAAGCTCCAATCTTCTCAGACAGACCTTCTTGGTATGGGCTCACTGCTCCTAACAGTGAGGATCTACCAGAAGAAGATTAATTGATATGTTGATTTTTAGGTTAAAAAATAGAGTCGCATCAGCCGTTTGACTATCAAAATCGTTCAAATAAAATGTGCTTCTCCATTTCCAGGTTAATCCAAGTGACTGGTTGCACCCAATATTTAACATCGTGCCAGCATGCCCACAGCAGAACTCCTCAGTAAACGTTTCTTCCTCCACTTTTGCCATTATAAAGGAGGAGCTCAATCAAGATACATATGTATATGAGAAAGCTATCTGTTCAAGCATCATTTAAGAGTCTCTAAACTTTTCTGTTTGCTCTAAGGTGAATCAGTTGGCCAGGTAGAGTCATTTAGACTTCAGTTACTGTACTGAAATTTTAGACTAGGTTTGTATGGTTCAAACTGTTAGACTCAGACCACTGGGTAGTCTGTTCACAGAGTGAAAGGATTTTATTTCACTCAGACTTCGACAAGCTTTTCCTTCCTTGTCCACAAGTCATGCCATCTGATAGGAAAGAGAGCAGGAGACAGAAAACTGGTCATAATTCTTAGCAAAGATGGGCTTTTTTGACAAGTACCAGTATGTATTACACTCTATTTTATTTTATTCTATTCTGAAATCAGCATAAGAATATAACATAATAATAATAATTTTATAAATGAAGAGATGTCTTTTTGGTTGTAAAAATAATTGCTTTTTTAAACCATTTTTTATATCCAGTTTAAGATCAGATTTTCCCCCCACATTTTATGCTTTTTACAATTTGTGCTGTCTACACTTGTCCTTTGCAGTGAGCGCTTAAGCTAGGCTCTTTATGTAATTGTAGCTATTCTTGTTGAAAATGGACTGTGTTTTGTGCCTATAACACACTGTCATAATGTCTGTATCTGCCATCTCTCAGTTGTCTTGGATTGGGCTTTAGAATGTGGTTGTTTATTTATTTATTTTGAAGGCCTTACAGGATGTAATGTTAATATATGTCTCATACATAGATTAGCGTTCCCCTGTGTACGTTGTTGTTACTCATTGTACTATCATACTGCCTAACTTGCTTTAAATATTAATTAGTTAACTTCTGAAACAGAAAATATGATTAATGTAAGATTCCAGCATGTGTACAAAGGCACAATGCTGTGGAGCCCTTTGCCAACGTTTTGTCTCATGTTTCCAGGCACTATGC
This sequence comes from Etroplus canarensis, assembly GCA_015106775.1. Taxonomy (NCBI): domain Eukaryota; kingdom Metazoa; phylum Chordata; class Actinopteri; order Cichliformes; family Cichlidae; genus Etroplus; species Etroplus canarensis. The sequence goes on along the minus strand of VUQH01044324.1, from coordinate 66,051 downwards.
TGTGGTGGTAGCATCTTATAGACAAGCGGCGTCTTGAATGGTGAGTACATAGCACAAAGCAAAACTGGAACATTTCATGACTTTGGGTATGAGTACTTCTTATCTGTTCCAGTGCTTCTCTTTAAGGCTGAAAACAGCTTTAATATTTTATTCCCAGCGACTGCAGCGTTCTCCTCTTTCTGAAAACTCTGTGTTGTTCACTCTGGCAGGGTTGGCCTCTTGGAGTTGAAAATCAGACTTCTGGTGAGAAGTTTAGAGAAGAATACTGCTGTTTCCTTGGCCGATGTTCATCATTATTCCTAACCTGGACCCAGAAATACAAATAAAAAGTAAGTACAAGTGATGTTCTGGTTACACTTGAATTATATTGATGCCTGTTATTGTACATTGTTGTCTTTGTTAACTCACTGGCTTGTGTTTCTGTTTGGTTCAGAAGGAGCACAATATGACTGACTGGACTTGTCTGGAGGGATCTCAAAGATGGAAACTAGATCTTGCTTTTAACTTCCAAAACCTCTGTCATACTAGTAAGGGTTTTCTTTGTTTTTAGCTTAGTAGAACCCCCCCCCCCCCCAA
>VUQH01044324.1:35953-62409 GCA_015106775.1 Etroplus canarensis | reverse complement strand
CCAACACACTAAAATTTAAAGCAGCCCTTTTTTCTTGTGCTTACATTTGTCTGTAATTAATCAAGAACAACATTAGGATTTAATCCAGAGGTGTAGCCACAGGAGGTCCAGTCTAGGGTATGGGGCTCCCCTGTAGTTGTGGCCCCGCTTACTCCTGCCGCGTGCACTCTGTGTGGGGCTGAGGCTCAGGGCATGGCCCCCTGTCTTCCTGCTGGGCCTCCATCTGCTGTGGTGGTGGTTAGGTCCCCGGATTGATGGCACTACAATGAGTTTATGACATGTGTCGCAGTGAGTGACAGAGGGTCTCGTCCTAACCGGGCCTCTTGACGACCACAGATCTCACATTTGTGGTCGGCACTGTGCCAAGGCTAATGGGAGAAGTGATCCTCCTGCTGTGGAATGGGACTTGTAGTTTACAGCTGGTTGGTAATTCAGGACAAGGACTAAATCTCTCTGGCTTCTGTCTTAAGACTCTTTGCTGGCACCAGCATGTTTTTTTTTTTTAAATAGTAATCTGTGGTAAAATCAGCTGTCCTTAGAAACTAGCCTTCAGTGCTAACTTCTGATTGATGGTTGCTCTTCTGCTAGAGAGCCTATGGCTCCCCCTCTTCTGAGAGACTTTATTAAGTCTTCTAAACTGGTCTCTGAAGTTCCCCAGTTGACCCAGCAGTACTCCTTTCACACACCTGTCAACACGCTGTTTTTTCCACTTTGGTGGGTCCGAGTTAAAAAGAAATTGTTTCCTTCATCTCCAACTCTTCTCCTCCTTGCCCAAAAACAGGATGATAAAAGCTAAGAAAGAGTTTCACATCTGAGCAACAGCAACAGCGCTACTGTACCTTCAAAGAGGAAGATGGCACATTGTGAGATGACAGGGTATTGGTTTGAAAGTGTTGTCTCCCTTCTGGGAGAGATCAGAGGAGGCCTGGTAGATGTGTACTGTTATGTTGCTCTGAGTGATCTGACCAGTGTGGTGAAAGAGAAGTGTCATTCACTGGGATTCACGTCTGTGTCGGTTTTTCCTTGACAGGATTCTGTGTAATACTTATGGCAAAGGTGTCAGATTGATTTTTTTTTTAATCTTGGCTTTACTTTTTGATAATCACTTTTTGGTACTATAAATTACTTAAAATTTCTGGAAACTGTGACATTTCTGAAGAGGATAACACAGTTAATACCAAGAGTTTTAAGTTTGTCAACACATTTTAGTGTTTACTTTAGATATAAAACAGACAAAAATTCAATGAATAGTTTGTTAGTCTTTTATCTTGTATGTGGTACTTCTGCATCTACATTTAATGGCACTCATGGAAGATTTAAAGGTGGAGGTGTTACAAACCTTGTCACTGACTCTGCACTGCTAGCTCTGTTTCTTGTACAGTTGGACCATGTTCTTGTACATAATAAAATATTTCATTTTCTCTCTCTGTCTCTCTCTCTCTCTCTCCCTTTGCTTATTGTGTGTTTAGTGTGCATTGTATTGAAACTATGTCGCTATAGTGTAAGTCCTCATGAAATTGCAATAGTGCATGTAGAACAAAGCAGCTGGAGCACATAAAGCAGCCCCCAAGCATGCAAGAGTTTCTGCTTTTGAAGTTGAATTCTGCTTGTGCTAACTGACCTGACTTTTGACAGTTGCGAGGACGGAAACCAGGAAAGAAACTGGTTTTCTTGTGATGGTCACTTTTAATGCCACAACTTGCAAGCAACCTCCTTGACTGACAGCTTCAGTTAACGGCTTTAAGCTGAGTAACAAAATGGCAGACAAATGACTTTACATTTTTATTTACTCACTTAACTGAAGCTATCAATCAAATGGGGTTGTGTGCATGTTTTTGCTTTGAAAGTGATCACTGATAAGAGGGTCAGTCCCTCTTTATCACCCCCCCTCAAAAAAAAAACCCCAAAAAACAAAACAAACAAAGCAGTTGCCTGCAAAAACATGCACATCCTCCAGCACTTGACAAGCAGAAACTCTCACACACCTGGTGGCTGCTTAATTCTGTGCATGTGGAATGGAGTGCATGTGCATTGTGGAATTTGTGCACAAAGAACTATACTGAGTGACAGTGGATAAATGACTGATGCCTTAGTAAACAAATTTAAATGAGTAACTTTTATCTGCACTTAAAAACCTTTTATTAATGAAAATGTAGTTGGGCACATTGTAATTTTTCTGTCTTTTGTGCTGCAGCATTTGAGGGGTTAATTTCAGGAGGTTTATGACAGCAAAGACACATAAACTATACAAAGTGTTAATATATTGAATTACAGGAGCTTATTAGAGTTCAGACTAAACACCAAAGAAAGTAAACTCGTATTTTATTTACACTCCCTAGCATCTCAATACACTTTACAGGATGAAAATAAACCCATAAAACACAGTGCTATAAACCATGTACTATTGTGCAAAAGCAATAAGCCTCTGCTCATTTATTTATATTTTGCTTTCAAGGAACCAGACTTTCTTAAAATGTTTAAAAGTGCCAATAGTACTCCAGGCTTTCTGAAGCTCTTTCAAAGGTTTTTTTGGACATTGGCTGCTTTTTCATTCATTTTCAGTCCAGTCCTTGTACCTGACCATTTTCAGAGGAATGTTTTTTTTTGTTAAACCATATAATACTGACGTATAAATTACACATAAGTAATGAACCAGTTTTAACTTGTATATTTTATTCACTTTGTTGTTAGCAAACTATTGCAAAAACACAGTTGTTCCCTTTTCTTCAGTTGAATTTACAAAAAATGCCAAATATAATACAGTTTGACAGGCATAAAGTAGTATTTTTGCACTGAAAATGTGATTCCCAAAGAGGTTTCAACCAAAAACTTGACACATCTTGGCATAGTGTGGTAGTAGTATCCTTCAAAAATGTGAGGAAACTGGACAAGTCGAGGACAAATGAAAACTAATTACAGCAGATGAACGGTATCTGAAAGCCGTGTCCTTGAGAAATGGGAAATAAATTCCAACAACGACGTAACTCTGGACCTGAGAGATGCATTTATTCATTCATTCAATTCATTTACTGTTCACTGAAGCCTCTTAGAAGTAGTCTCCATAGAAGGGTGGCCATTCCTAAGGAAGTGAAACAGGGAGCAATGTCAAATTACACAAGACTTGGACTGAAAATTAGTGCCTATAGCCATCCATAAAACATAGTGGAGGTTCTGTCAAGATTTGGGGCTGCATTTCAGCCAGTGGGGTTGAGATCTTGTAAAAATTGTGAAATCATGAATATAGGGAAGTGTTGTCAGATTTTGATCCACCATTGCAATACCATCTGTAAAGTGTCTGATTGGCAGTTGGCAGTATGACTATGATTGGACTTACACTGTCAATGCAGTAAAAGCCTACCTAGATAGAACAACACACGATGGAACACTATCATGGATTGACCTCCCCAGAGCCCCAACCTCAACATTATCAAAGCAGTATGAGATCACCTTGACAGAGAATGGAACAAAAGGCAGCCAGCAACCAAAGAAGAACTTTGGAAGGTTTTAATCTTGCCTTGCCTTGTATGGTAGTACAGTTTTTGATCACAGTGTGATTCTAATTTATATAAGACAGAGTCTTTAATAAGAAATACCTATTCCATAGCTGGCCCCTAAATGTGCCTAAATGCCAACTTTGTTTAGCCAGCAAAGTGTAGGACAATATAGGAAACGGGACCAGATTAAAGCACTTGAGTGCTTGTGTTTATAAGTTTTTTATGGGCTGTATTTTTTAAGTTAATAGAACTAGATATTAGTTTAGTGATTCTGACAGTTTTAAAATATGGGCTGTTAGTAAAATGTGACCTGCTTATGCTGCAAAATTAAAACAAGTGTTAAAAATAGAAAAGTAAGCTTGCATTGTAGTGATTTATCTAAATCGCTGTGACAGTGGCCTGTAAATTTATGGCATCTGAAACAAATATCTGTAACTCTGTGTATCAAAAACTGTCCTAAAAACAAAGAAAGCAGCAAAATTCTGCTTAACGTATACATCTGGACAAATAGAAGTCTTTTAAATTAGTCACAGCCTGCAAACTTATGCCACAGAAAATAATCAACAACAGGAATGCTAAATCAGCAAAAGGTAGAAAATTAGATTTGTTGACAAATCAAAATGGTAATGTTAATTGACTGCAGGTGATGTCTGCTACAAAGCTCCATTCAGACATACTTTTAAAGACAACTTATTAATGTCTACAGTAAACCTTTTTCCCTCCTGACACCACATTTTGGCCTTATGTTCAGCTGTAAAGGCAGCATGAGACTAAATGGAGATATCTTTCAATCATCAATAATATATGTATATTATGTTATGTTATGTTATGTACACACACTGGTAATACTTCCAACAATGTAGAGAAATTCTACCACCAATTACAAAAAAGCGTATTATGTAATTCAGTTTGAGCTCCATCGTGTAGATCTCAAGAACCAGCTCATTTTCATTACTTTCCCTTTGGCCTTCGGCTGCTCCCTTGTATTCTCCCCGAAGGGTCACCACAGCAGATGAATTTGCATTGGCAATTTTGGAAGAGGCTTTACACCAGATGGCCTTCCTGACGCAACCGTCCATGGTGAGGGTGACTTGTGTCCCCGCCTAGAATCAAGCCAGGGACCTTGTAAGGTGAATGTGTAAACCACTGTGCTACGGGGACACCTTTCGTTCTCATTACTAGTATGTGAAATACTGCCATTTTGTCAGGTCAAATGGTGTCTCATATACACTCACTGGTCACTTTATTAGATACACCTTGTTAGTACTAGGTTGGACACCTTTTGCATTCAGAACTGGCCCAAATTCAAGAAGCTGGAGAAACATTCCTCAGAAATTTTGGAATCCAAGCTTTCATCTTGTTTATGCCAAATTCTGATCCTGCCATCTGAACATGGCAGCAAAAACTTAACACTCATCAGACCAGGTAATGTTTTCCAATCTTCTGTTGTCCCAATTTTTCTTGAGCCCGTGTGAATTATAGCCTTAGTTTCCTGTTCTTAACTGACAGGAGTGCCACCCAGTGTGGTCTTCTGCTGCTGCAGTTTTCCAAATATTTTCAGTGTCTTACCTGCAGCAGTAACAGTGAAAGATGAGTGAGTGGGTGAAAATAGAGAAAAAAAAAGTACCAAAGTCCAAGGTCCAAGCATCACATAAACCACAGCCTGGTGTTGATAATTCACCAATACCAAGGGGCACCTTATGTTTTTATTATTTGATGCCCTGAGATGATATTACACCCTGATGGGGATAATATCTAAAACTGTACAAATACATGTTGGTACATACTGCTAGGTACCTCCATCACAGTTCAGGTAAATCCAGCTCTTTTGCTTCTGGAATGAAGTAAATTCAGCTCAGTTTGTTAAAACAAACCCTACAGCCAAGTTAGCATCAGGGTAGATTAATTGGTAACTGCAGTCAGTGTCAAGCACTGAAATGTATAAGGAGAAAAAGTTAAGCTCATACCAAAGCACTGTACCCACCGGAAGTCTCCCAGTTCAAAAGCAACCTGAAGTATGTAATTGAGGCCTACGGACGACATAAGCACAACATGGAAGAGCACCTGTTCCTGGATGGCACCCTGCCATTGCTCGCTGTCTGCCTGCTGTGGAGGCTAGCTACCCACTGATAAGAAATTAGAAAGTCATTAAGGAACACAAATAGCAGGATGGCACAGTCACAGCCAACTCCAGACTTAATTTGTGTCTTCATTTATAGGCTTATGAGAGAAAAAAATAACTTTTTTCTATTTATTATTAATTCTATTTATATTTCAAATTCAAATGGTCTCATCAGCTTTGGCCTTTTTATTAAACCTCACCTTGAGATCATTTTCAAATTGACAAAAAACATGTTACATTGATTACACAATTGAAGGCAGAGTAGTCTGCTTCTGTTTGACCATTCATTTGCAAAAGTACCAATAAAACAGATGCTTGAGTTTCAGCTCGAAGGTTATTCCAGTACCCAGAGGTACCCAGGATTAAAGTACAAGGCAGGTTAACTATATAAATTGGTACTACTGTGCATCTGAGCATAGTAATACCATTAGTTTTGTAGAGATTTACTGATAAACCAAAATACGGGATAAACAGCCTGAAAATTTGAGCAGGTGTTAACATGTCTGGACTCTCTGGAGTTTTACCTGGAGGTTGGGCTGGCCTTAGACAAAGTCTGATATCTCTTTAAAGATTTGCCTGGAGAAAGATGGGTTGTGCGTGAGAGAAGAGTGGGAAAAATTGTCAGTTATGGCCTCCGGACCAGTTATTAAAATGTGAAACAGTTAAACAAAACTATTTAAACACCCAACGGCTACTTTAAAGTTTTCCTATGGCCCTGCAGTTTGTAAGTCTTTGAATTCTAGGTGATTTACATCTGTTAACATATATAAACAAAACACAGTTTCATGTTACTTCGTACAATAGTTCCAAAATTGTATCCATTGCATTTTGGTTTTCATGGACAGATGTCTTCCTTTTTTTGTGTGTACATATGCACAAATAGTCCCTGAGGTCAGGAGTACTGTAGTGCTTTTCTTTACACAGAGCAACAAAGACAGCATTAGGCGACTCATTCCTCATACTGTCATTCACAAAAGAGATCCAACTGAATTCTAGAGGGAACCAATGTTATATTCTAGACATTTAGCTTTAAACTTAATTGTTTTCCTTTACTGTTTACCAGCTTTAATAAGCTAACCTGACTGCTAAATATAACAGTTAAAAACAAGTTAATTGCTGCCCATGTACATGAACAAATAGACCGAATTTCATCACTAGTTCCGCCAAGCCAACATGCAGTTTCTGGAGGGGCCACTTGAGGCCGGTTTTGGAAGTGAATGAATAACTTTAGACTCCCAACTTTTAAAAAAAAATGTCTGTTGTTTTTCTGTGACACTTGGTAGAAGCAATTTTTTAATTATATGGCACTTCTAGGGTTTTGTCTCCTAGAATGTGTTAGATTTTACATTGTTGGGCCACCCCGAGACAATATCATATTAAATACAATGAGAAAGGAATCCCTTGAAGTGGGAGACCCAGAAAAAAGATTTAAAAATTTTGCATTTATGCACACCTCTACAGAGCATTTTAGCATCTTTTAAAATGATTTGGTTCTCTAGACTGCAACTATTTAGTCATTCTCATCAATGCTGCAGCTAGGGGGACCAGATCCCAACAAAGTAAATGTAAGACCAACACTTTGTGTGGGACAATGTAGGACACGTTAGCAACGCTGAGAAGAAGGCTGAAGTATTTATATCTAACTTAAAAATAAAAAAGTGCAGGTTATCAGATTGGCATTTAGAATGTTAAGGTCAAATATGTCCGAATGTAACTTTTCCAACTCTCTTGCTAAGTAACTACAATAAAGATTAACGGAAGTTCATTTTTTATGATCTCATGCATCGGTCTTCTGTATTCTGTTTCATTACACTGCTATTTCAGCTGTTATCCTGTCTGGTAACCATCTCTGGGTTCATTATGGATGTATCCATATATTGGGCCCTTATCCATTAGTGGGTGGCTGTGGGTCAGGAGGTAGAGCGGGTTGCCTTCTAATAGGAAGGTTGGTAGTTCAAATCCTGGCTTGCCAAAGTGTCCTGGGCAAGGCAGTGAACTCCAAATTGCTCCTTAAGTATGTCTTATCTGTCTGTCGGTAGAAAAAGAATGCTTATCCTGCTCTAGGTGTGATGGATGTGCAAACTCCATGAGAGCTCAATTTTACATTTATGTACTTGGAAATTCTGTTTGCAAGCAACAAAAAATGAAATAGGCAAATTAAAGACTTTCCAAATATAAAATGATAGAGCATAGTTTAATGGAAAAAAATGAAACTTTGGCTGTGTCTATATGCAATATTCAGTTGTACATGGATCAAATTAGAGAGAATTTGTATTTGACCTTTGCATGGAGACAGCTGCAAGTGCAGACGTGACTGTCACTACTGGTTAAGTCTGCACATGCAGCTTTAAAACCAGGGCTTTAAACTTCACTATTTTGGCTAGACGGTTGCTCATGATTCATATGGACCACATGTCCAGTAACTTCAGCAGACTGTGTCTGATGACTATGAGAGGAATGTCTGTTTCAGTGAGGCCCTCAAATGCGTCAAGTGCACTAAAGCCCATTTCAGGCCGCACTGCTTGAGAGGTCAAGGCATATGGGAATCTGACAGATATCATGAACATAGCAATAACTCCTATCTTTTGCACTTAAATTCTGGAGCCATAATGCATTGTACTTTGAGAGTTACCCCAAGGCTCACTAGCTGTGTGAGTCATTGACACACCAGTGACTCTGACTGCACAGTCAATTACCCATCTACCTTTCATGGGACGGGAGTAGAAGACAGGGAATGAGTTCATCCATGCATTCAACCTACAGCAGCCATGCCTCTACCAGAGGTGAAACCCGTATGCAGACTGAAGAGACAAGAGGATATTGGGTTAGTTTTTTTTTTCTAAGAGGAGAATAAAGGTTAATAACAGTCCTTTCCTGTGTCATATTTGACATGACCAGTCATCGCAGTAATTACAATCATTACACTCCAAAGGATGTCTAGTTATCCCTCTTAAACACAGGCCGCACAAAGGAAATCAATTATTCAATCAGAGCTCTCCCATTCATCCCTGCCTGAGTTCACTTAATTTTGGGCCTGGGTGAATCTGCCGCAAATAAACCCCAAGACCGGAGAAGAAAAGACGAACAGGCCCCTAATTTGTACCCTTTCAGGCGGTCAATCACTTTTCAAAGGAATGCAAGCTTATTCTGACAATCAGGCCGACGTGAATGGGAATGGGTTTCATCTGCTGCTTTACATAAGTTATCTAGTGATAAAGAGGGCAGAAGAAGCAAGGGAGGGGTGAGCTTTCTGCCTACAAGTGCAGCCTGTGGCCCCCTCCACTCTTACTCTCAGCACCCCCCTCTTCTTTCTCTCATCCCCCTTTCACCTCATCTCTCACCCATCCTCCGCTCCTCATCTTGCCCGTGCCCACTAGGATTGGCAGCATGTAATTTAAGAGTATGGGCACAAAGACCAAATGCCAAGCCCATAATGGAAGCTGGATGTGTTCTGATTTAAATGGGCTTCTCTGCACAGGGCCCAGGGCCTGTAATTAAGATCACTGGGACAAAGGCGAGGAGACAGTTTCACAATGCAGTCGGGACCTGGTTGAAGAAGAGGGAGTGAAAATATCAGCTCCTTACACCAAAAATGGAAAAGAAGTTTTTTTAATGGACACTTGAGTAGTTAGAAGAGGAGAAGAAAGTTAAGGTTGAAGTTAAAATCTGTAAGATATGGCTGCAGATCCTGTCTATTTGTTGTTACTTCCTTGTGATGATCTGATAAATGTACTTATGCTGGTGTTGTCCATTCATTAAAATGACAACTTGGACGAGCAATCGACTAACTTTCAAGGATCCACCACAGTACATGCATCTCTTTGATCGTTTAAGGAGTATGTCATGTTGCAAAAAGCAGATTAACTTCATAGAGAATTACTATTACCAAGCACTGGCTCCATCAGCATTCCTGTAGGGGTATTTGATCAATTTGAATGATGAAAAGACTAGGAGAGGCCTTCATATCCGGATAGAGGGTTGGAAGTCTCGTCCTCCATAGCCATACATCCTCCATCATTCTCTCCTGAGCGTTTTTTGTTCCCGAGGACACACTCTAGCTCCTGGTGCTCTGGGTGGTTGTGTGTTCAGACCTTTTTCCGTTTAATTAGATTTGTTAAAACAATTTTTGGAGTGCTTTATTCGGTAAAAGCTCTCAGGGGTTAATATCCGCAGAACACTTCTGTTCAGCTTCTTTTCACCAATGGAGCATAAATTATTTAAATTATTCAGAATTGTGCGACCTTTTATCTCACCCCCTTTGAAGGCAGCAAATTAAAAATGCAAATGGGCTAACTAATTAATATGCAAATGCATTCATTCCCAGTTAACAATTAGCAATTAAACCTGCAGTGTCTAGAAAGAGCACTGACAAAATTAGCAACTTATTTTTTCATTTGAAAAATAGTCCGTTCGGAAAAAAAAATTGATTGACGAAATGACTTTTACTGACAACCACCTGCCTTGATATAAACAAAATTAATAGGATGTCATGTTGGAGGCGCAGAAATCTGAGTAGAGTCATGTCACAAACAACAGAAATGTGTGTCATTTTTTCATAGTTTGCTTCCAAGACTTTTCACATTTTATAACTCAATCAGCATTAATTGAAACATTAGAGTCTGAAAGGGACTCTATGTGTGTGAGGAATTTCTTTAAGGGCATTCAAGATGAGAGGTCAGCCAGACAGACACACAATGAAGGTCTGAGTTACCACATTGCATAACACAAACTACTGCAGGTCCTAGTTTTTATAGCTTCAGACCAGAGCAAAGAAAGACCAACAGGAAACAATAAAACACCAAAACTGTCAAACAGTTTCCCATTTTTCTTCAGCATGCTCATATGCTATTTTACAGTTCACACTATCTTCTTTGTTACACTTTATGATAGCTAATGTTACAAACTCGACATCAATCATGCATGCCAAGTCCCGACTGTTTCTCCAGTGTCTGAATTTAACCACATCCAGATCCTTTGATGTGATAGCAGGAAGGTGCGGGGGCTGGGAGGCGTGAACTGCACCTCCTGTAAAGGTTATCTGTGATACACAGACCCGGGGGCACCTGCCTCATGCAGAGTATGTGCACATTCAGCGGCGAACATACAAAGTGATGCATGTGTGCTGATCACTGTCAGCTGTGGAGCTATGACAATAGAGGTCAGTCAGTCAGTCAGTCAGTCAGTCAGTAATGGAGAACAAGAAGATGACTTTTTTTTTTTTAAAAAAAAAAGGAAAATCTTATGTCCTAATAATTACTGTCAGTGTTCAATTTGATCCCTTGTCAGCCGGCAACCTCTGCCAGAGGGCTCAGCAATACGATCATCACCTTTCGACAAATGCTCAGTGATTGCTGAGCCTTTAAACACGATTCTTGTGTTTCATTAACTTGCATTAAGTGCCCACGTCCCCTGACACTTGAATGCTATATTGCTAAAGAAGGTTCATATTTTATTTATTGCAGTTTAATATTGTTTTTGAATATTTGCGGTGCCTCTAGGCCTGCCTTGCAGTCACATTATGTTCTTTAATTTCTCTTTGGAATTGATTTTCTATTGCTAAGAGTGACGGGTGATTAAAAACATTTTCTCTCATAAAAATGTAAAATGAACATGAAGTTAGTCTCCATACTGCAGCTGTTTGCTACAATATCACATCTTTATTTAAAGCACTTTTTAATTGAACTGTTTTTTTTTTTTTTGTTTATGTTCCACAATCTGAGCTGTTTAGGAACATCTCACCTTACTGACCATTTATGCCGATGACAACCTCTAATTCACTTGCTGGTTTTCATATTTATGCTGGTAATATACTAGCAACTGCATAATTAGTGCACTCAACACGAAACACTCCACATGCATCTCTTTATCCGCTCATTCGTGGAATAAATAGAACTAAAACACAAGAAATGCAGCAAAGAGCCTCTTTCAAGCAAATAGGCTGGGGGTGGGGTAGATAATTAATTCTGAGATTAATGTACTGTAGCAGTGGTGTGTTATTAAAACGCTATTTTTAAATTACAGCTCAGAAAGCACCCCCTTGGGATTAAGAGTGTTAGCCACTGATCTCTGCTTAAGTTATGGATAGAAAAGGAGGGGTGGTCTATTTTACATGCCCAGGTCCCATCTTATAGCTCATGCTGTGGGCTGACACTGGAAATCTTTTTGGTGTTTGTTCGCCTCAGTGACTCACTGAAAAGCCTCTGGTCTCTTTATCAATGGCGTTAAAACTTGTGCTTTTCAATAAGTATTTAGAGTGTTTGATAGGAAAGGGCCACTGCTGGCTTACAAGTGGCATTTGATTAATGGATCTTGCTGTGTCTATTGTAAAACACTTGTTTGCAAGCAGGGGAATGTTGGGAGGTTGTTATAAAATAGAGGACAGAGCTTGTGGTAATATGCCACTTGAAAGGTAACCAACTCAGTGCCAGACCAGCACAGATTATATGACAATGGCAGCCAAACATAGTCTGGATTTCATTTTTGCATTTTTGGAAAAGTTAAATTAATTTTAAAAGCAGTCTGTATGCTTACAATTTTGAAATCTCTAAAAATGTAAACATATCTAATTAGACAAAAAGACTCTTCTTCAAGAATTACAGGTGGTTCACTGTGTGGTTTAGCTGAATTAGCTAAACCATTTTATTTTGAAGCTGATGTGACAGTGTGCTGTCATGAAATACACATAAAACTGAAAACTACAGTATGTGCTTGTTCAGCAGCAGTATATCAATATCAACAAGAGGCTTTGCATAATGTGTTTAGGGCAAAAATAAGTATTTACCTTTTCTTTTTTCTGGCTTGTGGGCAGGGGAGTTGGTTAACATTACAAACCTGAATACACATTATCATACATATGATTTTACTAAATTATTAAATGTATGCCTAATCAAGAGTAACATTAGCAGTCTAGTTCCACTTAGGTCAATTATTGCTCAACTATGTTCACCATTTACTTGCTAACTTTGTCTTTCTGCTTCTGAGTTGGCAGTAGATTGCAACAATTGTTTCTGAGTGAGGCTCTACAACTGAAGAGAACAGCAGAGTTGAGATAATGCTTCTCTGTGGGTTTGTCATTAGAAATGACATTTTCACATAGTATATAATCATATACAGTCATGTGAAAAGCTATGTACACCCTATGACTCAAATACCTTGCAGAATCACTTTCAGCGGCTATAACGTTAAGTAATTATTTTCTGTATGACTTCATCTGTCTCTCACATTGCTGTGGAGGAATATTGGCCCACTCTTCTTTACAACGTCTCTTCAGTTCACTGAGCGTCGCAGACATTCACTTATGCACAGCTCTCTTAAGTTCTCGCCACAGCATTTCAAACTGCACATCACCTCTCTACTGCACATCACCTCTTTTTCTCGGTGCTAGTGTCTTGTTGTGTTGTCTTTTCATTGTGTCTTTCATGTCTACTGTCTTGCACTATTTTGATTTTTTTTGCAATATGTTCATCTGGTTTAGATGAAAAGGGTTCTTGTTCTTGCATTGTCTGCAACTACACCATGTTGCACACGTTGCACTTTATTATTTATCTATTTATTTATTTATTTATTTATTTCAAAGTTTTATTTTTAAATTTTAAACTGCTTAAAAAAAAAACAAAAAAAACCCCCTTCCTGTCATATGTCTGTATGTTTATATGTTGCACCAGGTCCTGGAGAAACGCTGTTTCATTTCACTATGTTCTGCGTCAGCTGTATGTGGTTGAAATGACAAATAAATAGCTCTTGAATCTTGAATCTTGAATCTTCAATCAGGTTGAAGTCTGAACTTTAACTGAGCCATTACAACTCCTTGATTCTGTTCTTTATCAGCCATTCTGTTGTAGTTTTGCTGCTGTTCTTGGCATCATTGCTCTGTTGCACGGCCCATTTTGGGCCAAGCTTTAGCTGTTGGACACATGGCTTCACATTTGACTCTAGACTACTTTGTTATACAGAGGAGTTCATGGCTGACTCAATAACTACAAAGTCTCCATGTCCTGTGGCTGCAAAATAAGCCCAAATCATCACCCCTCCGGCACAGTACTTGACAGTTGGTATGAGATGTTCATATGCTGTGCTTGGTTTTTCCAAGTGTAGTGCTGTGCATTATGGCCAAACATCTCCACTTTGGTCTTGTCTGTCCAAAGTACATTGTTCCAGAAGTCTTGTGGTTTGTTCAGATGCAATGTTGCAAACCTAATTCATGCTGCCATGATCTTTTTAGAGAGAAGAAGTTTTCTCTTGCCAACCCTTCCATACAAGCCATACTTGTTCAATATTTTTCCAACAGTTCTGTCATGAACTTCAACATTTAACATGCTGAATGAGGCATGCAGAGTCTGAGATGTAGCTCTTGGGTTTTCTGCAATTCCTCTGAACATTGCACAGTCTGACCTTGGGAGGAATTTGTCAGGATGTCCACTCCTGGGAAGATTGTGGCATTGTGTTAACACACACCTGAATGCTCAAGCCCAGCAAACTGCCAAAACTTCTGCTTTAACAGAGGTGTTCATACTGATGTTTATCAGTTAATTAAGTGCCTTTGATCCGGGGCACCTGGCTGCTAGTTACCCTCTTAATTCCTATGGAAGTAGTAAGGGTGTACTAAGTTTTTCACAGAACTGCATAAATTCCTGTTAAAACTTTTTTTTTTTCATGTGGCTGTATTCCTCTGATAATATGAAATTATTAATACAGCTTTAAAAGCACTGCAGAATTCTGTGTGCTTTTATCTGCTTATTTCAATAATACCCTAATGTGTTGACTGGGGCTCTTGTCTTTTCTTTGTGCTGTGGTGCTGTTTCTAGTTTTTTTTTTTATTAAACAAGAGTTGTAAAAGCTATCTATGCATCTTTCCTTCTACTGCTCTACACCTTTTTATTAGCAATATCCTTGTGTGTTATGCCTTTAAACCAAGCTTTTGAACAGTATACACTATAAAACTCTAGGCCAATGTTGTCACAGTGATGCAGAATTTTCTCTAAGATTTCGGTATGAACTAATAATTACTATAATAATGACTATATTACTCTTTTTAGCATCTTCTTCCTGCTATACGACGGCACTTGGTTTTGTTGCTTGTGCACTCACTGGTGCTGAACCCCACTGACAGACACTGAACAAGCACTTTTATTAAAATGTAAGTTAACCGTCACACTAAAACCTATAAAAACATGGGCTGTACAGCTGTGTTTATTAGCCTAACAATACATCTACAGCTAATGTTATGCCCATTTAGATCTGGCTGAGATACACCCCTAAAGACTTCCTCAGACTGACAAGAAAAGCATATGGAAACAGCTACAGGTAGTAACATGTGCGGCTAGTTGGAATGTGGGACAATAGATGAATGAATGGTGGACCAGAGCTCTGGCCAGCTTGCCTCTTTATGCTGGACATTGTCTCCAGCTTGGAGCCAATCATCTGCAAGCTATGAAGTGCCACATTAATCATGACCAGTTTCCTGCACATTCTAGTTAGCATACACACACATTCACACCTACATTACGCAGACCTTTTCACACATAGCTCAAAAAAAATTAAGGGAACATTCGATAATCACAGCATAACACAAAGCCAAAAATTTCAGGGATATTGAACTG
Organism: Etroplus canarensis; assembly: GCA_015106775.1. Lineage (NCBI taxonomy): Eukaryota > Metazoa > Chordata > Actinopteri > Cichliformes > Cichlidae > Etroplus > Etroplus canarensis. The sequence goes on along the minus strand of VUQH01044324.1, from coordinate 47,194 downwards.
TCCAGTTAGGAAGCATAAATCACTGAGAATACTTTCCATCTGTTTTGGTAGAAACGAAAGTTACAACAGGTGCCCTAGAGAGGCAGCAAGACAACTCACAAAGAGGGGATGATTTTGCAGGTGGGACTGCAGAGCATTGCCCTGTCCTTATCCCTCCACACTGATTTTTCTCTAAATTTGCTTTTTATTTGTGTCCTTGTCACTGTGGTAGCATGAGACAGTACCTGTAGCTCATTCAGGTTGCAGAGGTAGCCCAGCTCCTCCAAGATGGCACATCAATAAATACCATCGCAAGAGAGGAAAGTCTCAAGGGTGTGGAAGAGTTAGCAGGAGACAGGTGGTTACATGAGCAGAGGTGGACAGGGCCATAGAAGGGCATCAACCCAGCAGCAGGACCGATATCTGCTCCTTTGTAAGAGGAGAAACAGGAGGAGCCCTGCCAGAGCACTACAAAATTGCCTCCAGTGGACTACTCATATGCATGTTTCTGACCATTCCCTTTATGGTGGTTGTCATGTTGTTGCCTCTCCAGTGTACCTGTTGTCACCTTCATTTGCACCAAAGCAGGTGAAATGGATTCACAATGGTTTCTGCTTCCTAAATGGACAGATTGCTATGCATTAAGTTTAACTCACTTTACATTATACTGATGATTGCGTGTTCCCTTAATTTTTTGAGCAGCATAGGAAGGACACAGACCAGTTGAACATAAATCAAAATGTTATAACAAGAGCTACAGGGTGGCACATATGTCAACTAGCATAACTTCAGTAACCCGCCAAAAGCTAGCTGGTGTTTTATTAAAAAAAAAATCTTTATGTTCATAGTGAATGCATCTGAGTCCATTTCTGCTTTTTAATATATACAAACCTCATTTATGGAAAAGTTGGGATATTTTCCAAACTGTAATCAACACAAAAATCTGGGATATGTTAATTCATGTGAACCTTTATTTAATTGAGAAAAGTACAAAGAAAAGATTTTCAATTGTTTTACAGACCAACTTGATTGCATTTTGTAAATATACATAAATTTGTAATTTGATGTCTGTAACACATTCAACAAAAGCTGGAACAGAGGCATGTTTGCCATTGGGATACAACACCTTTACTTTTAATAAAAAATTTTAATCATTTTACAACTGAGGAAATTAATTTTTGAAATATTTTAATTGGAAATCTTGTCCATTCTTGCTTGATACAACACTTCATGAAGAGGAGAATCAGACAATAGACCATGGAGAGTTGAACAGCTGATGTCCCATACATCTTCAATAGGACTGGCAACAGGCCAGCAAACCACATACATTCTGTGTCTATGAAGCCACACCTCTGTAGCCCGTACAGAATGTGCTCTGGCATTGTCCTGCTGAAATAAGCTTGCACATCCTGGAACAAGGCGTCACACTGATGGCAGCATATGTCTCTCTAAAATCCTAATATACACCCCAGAGTCAATGGTACCTTCACATATGCAACTTAGCTATGCACTGATGCACCTCCTTACCATTACAGATGCTGGCTTTTGCACCTTTTGCTGACAACAGTGTGGATGGTCTTTTTCTCCCTTCATCACCAGATGCCTGTTTTAAATTTTTTTTTAAAAAATCACGAGCATCGCGTGATGTTTGTTTTTAAAGATAAAAAAAAGTCATCACCCAACACTTGCTTTTTTATTAAAAAAAAAGGGGGGGAAATGTGGACTCAGCTAACAATAGCACGTAGTTCCAAAGAGTATCAGTCGTTCTGAGATAAACTTAGGCAAAGAGAACTTGGCAACATTTCTGTATAGCATTGATGAATTTCTCCCTTCTTGCATAATACATTTTCAAAATCCATTTCACGATTCATTTCAAGATTCGTTTCAAGATTCTTTGCAGTGACAGACTGTGCTAAGTGACAATGCTATATTTGTCACAGCAGAATGAACTTTTATCAGGCAGTGTACCCTGAGGATTCAAAGATCCCACACATTCATCAGTGGGTTCCAGCCTTGCCCTTTACACACAGTGTCTCTGAATTCTCTTCATCTTTTCACAATATTACGCACTGAAGATGTTCAAAGACCTAAATTCTCTGCAATCTTGTGTTGAGAAATGTGATGAACTATCCTCTGACAAAACTGGGCATAAAGAGGTTGGACACAACCCATCCTTGCTTGCAACAACATAGCCTTTGATGGATGCTTCTTTTATGCCCAGTTGTGTGCTCCCAATTAGGCTGCTTAATGCAGAGTCTTCCAAACTTGTCTAACTTGAATATTCTGTGCACCATTCAGTCTTATTTGTACGCTGTTCCAACTTTTGTTGAGTGTGTTGCAGCCATCAAATTCTAAATTTGTGTAGACTTACACAACACACTTAAGATGATCAGGAAAAAGTAAAGAAAAGCTTTTCTTTGTACTTTTTCATTTAAATTAACACATATCACTGATTTTATTTTTTATTGCATTTTGTGCAATTTCCCAACTTTTCTGGAAATGGGGCCTGCATTTTAGCCAGAACGTAGTACTTCTAAATCATTTTTATATACAAACTAGCTAGGTTGATTACTATTGAAATAATATAATTCACTTAGCTTCATAATTAGTTTTCTTTCCTTCAGAATAGTACCATCAAAACTTTATTGGAGTTAGAGGAATTTTGACTATTTTTAACCTTCAGTGGTGCACCTCTTTGTGGAAATTGAGGAATTGTGACCCTGAAATGGCTAATGCCAGAATTCACAATCAAATTCCTTATTTGACTTCTGAACAATAAACTTATGATAACAAAAATACAATTACCACCATTGGAACAATCTCTAAATCTAAGAAAACTGGTTGTAACAGACATATGTACAGTAATAGTATAGGTGAGTCCTTTCAGGAGGAAAAAGAATTGTTTCCATCATACCTCTCTCCTGATTTACTATCAGGTGATAAAGGGCTAGCAGCATTTTAAAATATCACAAATATGTAAAATCATAAATAAAAAAGACAGTGGTAAGGCCATCTGCATGAGATGACCGCCGCACTAGAGAGTTAATATTAGTCTGCATGTGTATGTTTGTCAGGCCCTGTGTTTGTGTGTGTGCATGTGTAATGTTCTGTTTTTAACATTGGCAATGAGTGCTTTGCACCTGTGGCTGCTGGCAGACCATCCGGTGTGTTGCAGCTCCGGAGGGACCTTGAAGCCCGTCGCAGTGGGAGAGAGGAGTCTGTCCTGCTAACCGTAATTAGCACAGGCCTGTTGATTCACTGATAATGAGAGGGAGTTCATTAGCGCCACGCTAATTGCTGCCTACTTCACCACCACCGCCACCACCGCAGCCATGCCAGCCCCCAAACCCCTTGCACTCAAAAAAGTTTGCCTGTCTACCACATTAGTAATGAGGGAAAAAAGCATAAAAATCTGTAACTTTTCAGGACATTGGAATGGAAGCAGATGGAAGATTGCCTTTGAATTAGGTTTGAGTCTTTTTGTACATGTGCGATAAAGTAGAGTAAAATCTAGTTAGAGGATTATTTTGATTGTGAAATTTCACAGTGAAAAGCATTAGGAATGTTCTCCAGAGGTGCAGATGCATGTACAGTAGGTAGGACAGTTCTATCCAAGGACATGATGGAAGTTCAAAAGCTAATTGCCAGAGCAAGCAAACAAGAAAAAGCACAGCTTGCTGATTCAGCTTAAAGACGACCTCATCTGCACCTGCGTTATATAACAACTGTGTCACAGGCATACTTTAGTCCAGTCTTGCAAACAGTTTTACTCACAAACTTAAACTACGAGGGGAAACTAACATAAATTTACTATGAATTATGTATACATTGAATAAATACATCAGAAAGTCCAAAGCAATGACAATAACCACAATAGAAGATGAATGTGTGCTTACAGTACAACCAGCACCAGCGTAATTCAGGTAAATAAATCAAGCTGAAGATTCTTGATACAGTTACATACATTTTAAAATAAATTCTTATGATACTGTATATATTATAGCTTAATGTTTGTTAAAATGTTGAATGAATGAATAGATGATCAGAAAAGTTATGCAAAAAATTCAGATATAGGAGATTTAAGTCAAACATGAATTCAAAGTCATACTGTGTGGTTCTTTTATAGCATACAAATCAAAAACCTCCAAACACACCTACTCACAACCTACCATGTATAGCTATTGTTCTCTGTTTTTTTTCCCCAGCTTTGATTGTTCCTTGTAGCTAAATATAAATAAAATGCACTATATGGAAAAAAATATTGACTCACACCTCTTAATCAATGAATTCAGGTGTGTCATTCAGCGAGCATTATACTGTAATAGGATGCAACTGTTGCAAAAAGTCAGTGTGTGAAATTTTGTCCCTCCTAGATCCACATTTTTTGTACGCCAACAAACATTTTAATGTATTTCCTGCCACTGATATGTATCCTTTCAACTGGCTAATCACTACCATGCATTGTACACAAGAAGGAAAAAAATATTATGCCACACCTCTTAATCACTGAATTTAAACACCTAGCCATGCAGTCTGCTTTTACAAACATTTGTGAAATAGCAGGCCATTCTAAAGAGCTCACTGAATTCTAGTGTGGTACTGCCGTTGAAATAGTTCATGAAATTTCTTTGCTCATAAATATTCCATCATCAACTGTAAGTGGTATTATTGCAAAGTGGAAGTGTTTAGGAAGCACAGCAACTCAGCCATGAAGTGGCAGACCATAGAAAGTTACAGTGCGGGGTAGCTGAATGCTGAAGTGCATAAAAGTCACCAACGCTCTGCTGACTCAACAACTGCAGAGTTCCAAACCTCCTCTGGCATTAACATTAGCACAAAAATTGTGCACCAGAAGCTTCATGGCATGGGTTTTCATGTCCAAGCAGCTGCATGCAAGCCTTACATCAGCAAACACAATTCCAAGCATTGGGTGGAATGGTGTAAAACACACTGGACTCCGGAGCAGTGGAAATGTATTCTGTGAGTTGACTAATCATGCTTCTCCGTCTGGCGGTCTGATGGACAAGTCTGGGTTTGTTGAATACCAGGAGAATGTCACATTCCTGACTGCACTGCACCAACTATAAAGCGAACAGGAACAGTGAAGGCCATTTTCTGTTCCAGAATGACTGTGCCCCAGTGCACAAAACAAGGTCCACAAAGCCGTGGTTGGATGAGTTTGGCATGGAAGAACTTGACTGGCCTGCACAGAACCATCATGTAAGCCCCATATGACACATTTGGGATGAAATAGAAATTGTGACCCAGCTCCTCTCATACAGCATCAATGTCTGACCTCACAAATGCACCGGTGGATAAATGGGCAAACATTCCCACAGACACTCCACAAACCCTTGGAGAAAGCCTTCCTAGAAGTGTGGAAGCTGTTAGAGCTCTGCCGGGGGGGCCAACTCCATATTAATGCCTATGGATTTAGAATGGGTGTCATAAAAGCTCCTGTAAGTGTAATGTTTAGGAGGCCCAATACTAAAATGTAAATCTCTCAGCACAATATACAAAATCCTGTCCAGAATCCAAAATGAAAAACTCTCTAAATATGTCTTTTGAAATTATTTGCCACATTATTTTAAATAACTGTAACTGTCAAATACTCTGCAGTACCATAATTGTTTCATGTGATTACTGTCACATGTAACACTTGAACAACTGAGACAGTTGTTGTCTTCTGTGATCTTTCATTTCTATTCCATTTGCATCTGATATTGCTGTAAGCTCTATATACATGGCCCCAGCTGAGCTAGAAAACATCTGTTTTGTCCCATAAAGCAGCCTACTTTATGTAATCAAACAGTTTTCTGACAAAAGCTGTTGGCACACATCGTAAAACACAGTCTTAATGCTAGCAAGGCTGTCATTTATAGAGTTATGGGCAACCTTGGCAATTTGGCCCTCCTTGGAGAACTTTAGGACCGGATGGCAAATGTACATTTTTAGCAGCCTTCTCCCAGGCCTCATCTTGGAGATTTAAGCATTTTATTTCTGGATAAGCAGAGGCTGCAATCACATATGGTTATGTAAGTTATTTTCCTGAATAGTCTCCCATGCTTGTATGATGAGTAGAGCTGCCCAGGATGATGAAGCAATAGTCCCCATGTTGCTGATTAAGTGACTTTGTTTTACATTTATAGCTGGCTGATGACTTGTAACCTTTATGTGTAAGGTTTAATAGTGGTGTGACTAGACGACAATTAATTGAAATAAAAGCTAAACTGTGCGGACACACTTAAGTATTAATCAGAATCGGAATCCTTTATTAATGATTGGCAGCTCTGACAGCCAATCATAAGGTTACGCACCAATTTTACAGCATCAAATCAGTAATTCAAAGCAAACTAATGAGAAAGTGACCCTTTGAACACAAATTGGCCTGATAAGAACTACTTAAAATGGCAGAAACAATCTTTGGGAAAAATTTAGCTGAGGGGAACTTTTTCATCCCGTTCACTAACATGGAAGGGGCGGGACTTTGAACTTGTACTGCAGCCAGACGGCAGGGGCCGATGGAGATATTTTGGATTAGCTTTTAGGGAGCCATCAGGTTGTTTTTTACGGTCACTGGTTGAAACCCTGATGTCAGTTCCTGGCTCAAAACTGGTCATGGCAAAAACTGAACGAGTCAGATGTTGACATTTCTATTTAAACTAGAGGTTGAGTATTGGGTCAGATTATCTCTTACAAAGTAAGAAATGTAGGTCAGATTATTGCAATAAAAGAATTAAAAGCATCTCTTTTTTAATGATAACTAATCTCATTAGTGCATGGTTGTAAACAGACATCCACATGTTTTCTCCACATACACAGACTACTCTTACCTGTTTTTTAAAAAAGCAAAACAACACTTTAAAGCAATTTACAGTTATGCACGCGTAAACTCTGTCTCATCTGTTTCATGGTGGACTGTTAGAATCATCACCGCCCTGTCCCTGATGTCAGCATTATAACCCCAAGGATACTGCAGATTGAGTGTGAAATCATGTTCTTCAATCAAATAAGAAATGGGCTTTGGAGAGCGGTCATGATTTCAATCACTTATGGGAAGAGACTTTTTCCCCTCATTCTTTCTATCGAGGTTGTTTTAGTCGGCTGTATTCTGATCGATAAAGAGAAAGTAGGTAACAGTTCTTGAACATAAACTTTCTCTTGCTCGAAAGTCTAACAACGTTAAGGCAATGTACGACAACTACCACCATTTGACAAGAACAGAATGACGTCAGTTCAACTTTCATTTTGAAACTATTTTTCAACTACGACTAGACATAAAAAAAATCAACGTGATGGTTATTCCTTGTCAAAATGTTTGCTGTATTGGGTTGCAAAAAAATTTCTATTTCCATCAAACTCTATGAGAAAATGGCCCTTGGCTCCCTTGCTCTATAACTTCAGTAAATACTTTCCTAATAACATTAGGGACTCAACTGCTAATTTCCTTTCATACTGACTAAAACATGAAGTTTTCATTTTGTAAGTTATTGTTGTTATTAGAGTCACAACGGGGATTTCACCAGTTATTAGCCAATGTATACAGTGTCCTTGATTTCACAATCAGATCCATCCGTCATTTGTGACACCAGGTTTCCAATGCCAAAAATGCTCATCTTGAGGCTTCACTAACCAATGAGTGACATCATCATGGTAAGGTCCATCTTTTATACTGTGTGCCTAATTAGTATCTCTCCTGTCTGTAGGATTTTCAACTCACATTTCCTGTCCAGCACAAAAGACAAATTTAACAGCTAGCTGGTAAACATAGCAGAGCGTTTAGCAAAGAAAGAGGCTCATATTCCCCTCAGGAGCCAGGCGAGACACACAGAGGTAAAAGCAGAGTGAATGTTGGACTGCCATTCATCAGATAATAGAAAAAAACAATCCAGACTAAATACTACTGTATTTGCGTGTGTGTCTGTCGTCATCCATCTTAAACTGTATCAGTTCACAAAGAAAAAATACAGCTTATCACAACGGTACTGTGTTCTATTTTGCTTCACCCAAATGGCGCTGTAAAACAATTAGTGAATGTATGTTGGAAGTATGTATCGTTATATGTGGAAGCCTAATGTTGGAAGTTACCTTCTTAGTATAGCATTAAAGGGAATAAGAGGTTTAACCATTTGGCTATCTGAAGGCATGCATGTGACTATGCATTCTATATCTCTTTGTAATTATAACAAATCACTAGTTGGATGTTTTTGTAAAGATGGATATTCTTCCCTCAAAACTTAAATCCTAATTGTGATGCTTTAATCTCTGAAGCAGGCTGCAGCGTATGGTCCCCTGAGAACACTTCATATTCAACCAGAGGTAATGTCAGAGTAGATGAATGGAGCTATGGATGGAGGATGGAGGGATGACTAACCAGTCCGAAAGTGCCACGGTAATATCCGTCAGTGTTGTGTATTTCTACATAACAAGTGTCCATCCACGAGGCAATCTCACCTCAAGAGAGTGATCTGTCTCTCCTCTCCTCTCACTAAGAGGCAGAGGCTTTATCAGTGAGGCCATGATGAATTCTCAGCAGACACCCACTCCGTATGGGCCCTGAGTGAGCATGCATTTAAATGAACCCTCTCTTCCTCTGCCTCGTACTACACAAGAATTTCTAAACTCTATCTTGTCAAGCACTACATCAAACACAATAACAACAACCGTCCTAGCCCACCTTCATCCCCTCCCCTCCATTTTCTACTTCCTTCTTTAAGTCATTTTCTTCTCTGACATTTTTCTTTCTTGGTCCACATCACCAAAGACTCCTTTCATCTGCTTTTCATGATGGACTCATTTACATTTTTTTAAAGCATTTTACGTCATATCCGAGTTTGTTGCTGCTCTCAATCAAACCACAAAGAGTCGGAAGCCATCACTCTTAACCACCTTGTTTCTTGTCTGTTTTTTCTTCTCCCCAGGTTTTGAACCATAAGGTGAGAGAGGTAGCGTACCGGTGATCAGAGCATCAAAGCTGCCAGTCAGCCCCAAGGCTGGTGCATCATTCTCGAGGTGAATTACAGCACTATGAGAGCCCTTTTGTCCATGACCACTGCTGTTTCAGGCGCAGCACGTCAACCACTGGCCTAATTACTATGAAGACATCCCGCTTTTACCTGGTCCTCCCTTTCAAATATTCAGATTAAAGGAACATTGGGAAGTTTTGGCAGAGACATCCTTAAAACAGGAGTTTCAGCCTAGTAGAAATGTTATCAAGATTTTATTTAACATTGGTGGTGGGCAAGTTCCTGGAAATATGTAATTATTTTGTACTGTATTCAAAAGCTCACAACAAGACTTTAATAATAAATCCTTAAGAGCACACGTAATTTGGTGCAAAACTGTGAATTGCTTTTGTTAGCTCAGCTCTGTCAAATTTGCCTTTAAAAAAACTCCAATGTGTCCACACCCACTGGTCAAATACTTAATAAAATGTGTAAACAAAGATTAAGAACCAGTGTGGTTTAACAAGTTTTCTAGGACAGTGTTTAGGGGTATGTACTAACTAGCTTAACTCCGTGTGTTTACACGCCAGACAAATAAAACCAAGTTATTTCTAAATGTAGGCTTATCAGTTGTTAACATAAGGTAGCTAAAAACAATGGCTTTGGACTTACCTATTAGTAGGTTTAACATACATTCACCAGCTACCCCTTTGCTAGTAGTGGGTTGGACCGCCTTTTGTCTTTATAACAGCCTTAATTCTTCATAACATAGATTCAACAAGGTGCTGGAAACATTTTTAACACAGGATTCTATGGGGATTTACTCTCTTTATGTGCTAGCCTCAAGCAGTCATTCTAGGAATTGCACCTTTTGGCACTTTCTCATTGGCTCCATTTTTCAGCCCCAGGGACCACAGCTTTGTTCACCTACAGCCCTATTACAAAGCAAATCCATATCAGACATGTCCTCCCACTAAACATTAGAAACCCAACTGATAATCCCCACATAATAAATATGGGAATTGTAGGGAAGGGTTACTTAGGCTTAATTGCTTTGGCTGCTTATTACTGAAAAAAGGTGATCATACAGTATATCTGTAATATGTTCCTATACAGTGTTAATACCAAACAGAGCTTGTAGTAGAATAACTTCACTATTTTGTAAAAGGTATCTTAGCTATTAGCAAGATATAACTTGCTAATCACTACCATACATAGTACACTATATGGACAAAAGTACCAGCCTACACATCTTAATCAATGAATGTATGCATTTCATTCAATTTCATTGCCACAGGTGTATAAAATCAAACACCTAGCCATGCAGTCTGCCTTTACAAACATTTGTGAAAGAACGTGTCATTCTAAAGAGTTCACTGAATTCTAGCAAGGCCTTCCAAGTGAAAGGTCCCTGGTTTGGTTCCAGGTGGGGACACAAGTCCCTCGTTACCAGAGCAGATTAATCCGCAGTGGCAACCCCTTGGGGAGAATACAAGGAAGCAGCCGAAGGTACATTCATTTACTTTAATAGGATGCCAGTGTTGCAACAAGTCAGTTTGTAAAATTTCGTCCCTACAGGATATTCCATCATCAACTGTAGGTGGTGTTAGATTCAAGAGTCAAGATTCAAGAGTTTTATTGTCATTTCAGCCACATATAGCTGATGCAGAACATAGTGAAATGAGACAGTGTTTCTCCAGGACCTGGTGCAACATATAAACATATAGACTTATGACAGAAGGTATCAATACGAAGAACAGAGCTAGGACTAGGTTTTTTTCACAGTTTAAAATTTAAAATTTAAAAATAAATAAATAAAGTGCAACGTAGTGCAATAGTTGCAAACAATGCAAAGAACAAAACCCTTTTCTATCCAAACCAGATGAACATAGTGCAAAAATCCAAAATTGTGCAAAACAGTACACAAGAAAGATATAATGAAAAGATAACACAAGGTCAAGACACTAGCACCGAAGAAAAAGACGTGATGTGCAGTAGCAGCGGTTGAGGTAGTGCAGATTGTATATGTGTGCGTTTGTGAGTGAGTGAGTGAGGGAGTGAGGGAGGGAGAGAGAGAGGGACAGGGTTTATAGTGTCATGCAGTTCTGGGTTTGTGTGTGTGGTTGAGTGTGAGGGGGACTTTTGTGTAGTTCAGTCCTGGGTGGTTGAGGAGCCTGATGGCTTGAGGGAAGAAACCGTTACTTAGTCTGGTTGTGAGGGCTAAGGAGAGGAATGTGGAGGGACAGATGGTAGTGGATTTTGCAAAAAGGATGGAAATGGCTGTAGTGAACACGTATTTCAAGAAGAGGGAGGAACA
>VUQH01044324.1:0-16402 GCA_015106775.1 Etroplus canarensis | reverse complement strand
ATAATGTTTAACTATAGATATATATATGTGTGTGTGTGTGTGTGTGTGTGTGTGTGTGTGTGTGTGTGTGTGTGTGTGTGAAAAACCCTTATATATATATTTCATGTTTATCATGTAATTAAGCAAACACTGAAATCACATTCAAGTTGAATATTAACACCGATACACACTGTGATATGTTTATAATGTATTGAAGTAATAACAGTCAATGGAAACCAAAATCATCAAAATTAAACCAAAAATCAAAGTCAAGATGGTTCAAGTATTTATTTCATATAGATTTGTGCAGAGTATGTAATAAAAAAAGTGTCGCCTTGTTTGCACAAGTTTTTTAAAAAGCTCATTTGCTTCAATACTTCAACATTTTTTGATTCACTTTAGATGTTTTATGTTAAATTTATCATCTCATTGTTACCAGCAGGAGTGTATGGCATGCATAAGAAATATTGTTGCTGAGAAGAATCCCATCCTCCCTCCTTCCCCCTACACCCACATCACCACCACCACCTATTAAAACTTATCTTTCTTTAATCAATTGTTAAATGTCATAGACAATCATCATTTAACACTGTCTTCCTGTGTGATTCTTTTTAATCTGGCTGTAAATAGGGCAGCCCTGTCTATCACTTCAGTTTTCTGCCGTACACAAGAGACTTAAGGTGTTTCAACAATAGCTCATGAAGAAAAAAAAAACAGGCAAAAAAAAACAAAACAAAGAAGCACTTTTTTCTCCCTCCTCATCTCAAATCCCCGCAGAGAACACCAAAGGTATGAAAAGTGAAGAAAGGAGGAAATAAATCCAGGCGATGATGAATAATTTGAATGTAGAAATGAAGCTGTTTCAGGAGTGAGTGAGATACCGCACAAGGAGCAGCCATGGGGAGCGTACAATTAGGTCACCCAAAATAAAACGCTATCCTCCAGAAAGTCTTTCTTGGAGTTGTCAAATTCAATATATTTCACTGCCAACAGAATTCTTGATTTGGCTGTGAAGTGAGAGGGTGAAAGAAAGAAAGTGGAGGCCTATTTGAGATAGACAGCTCAGGACCACATACATTTCATAATTTATGTAAAAAATGGGGACTTTTCATTTAGAGTCAGACTGTCCTCTTAGGAGGGACAGCAACAAGAGCCTTATTGTCAAGCATGTGCTGAGAAGCATGATGTGTCTGTGCAAAAATACCTGGTGTTCTCTCATTTTTATGAAAGCACACAGAGACATTGTTTGCTCTCAGAGGCTTTATATTAGATTTAATGACACTCAAGGAGAGCCCGAGCCGTTGAGCACACGTGTCCGCCATGGCACCTCGTGTACTGGTAACAAAACTTTGGGGTGGCGGAAAGTTTACAAAGCATCAATATGGTGACAAAAGTCAACAAACAGCCCCAGCCAGCCAGGATCTCTCTTGCTCTCTCATACTCTCTCTCCTTCTACCCCCACGACACCCAACAGGAAGGTGAGGCTCCTCCGGAGAGCACGATACGGCACGTCTCCAGGTGACAGATATGTCACACCACCTAAAACCCTGTGGCACAATTATACCTCTGTCGCTCTGAAGGGATAGGGGAGGGGAAACGGGGGAGGGGGAATGGGGGTGGCGGTGAAGGAGATGGTGGGTACAGAGCAGGAGTGAGTGAGTGAGAGGAGAAGTGGAGGGTGTGCGGGCTTGGTGGTGCTGGTGAATGCTTTACTCCTGGCTTATTCAAAGAGACAGCCCAAGGGATGCCTCTCGCTCTTCTAACAAAGCACTTCTTTTTTTTTTTTTGCCTTTTTTTCCTTGAGTATTGCTGGGTGTGCTCCAGTCAAATCCTCTGGGCCCCAGTCTTCCCCCTCAGCCATTTGAGGATGCCTCAGAAAGTTTTTCTTGCAGATATTGGGCCTGTTTCAGTGCTGATGTTTCAAATGAATATTGCAATGCTGCTGTGGCCATGCAGAGGGGTTACTTGGGGAGTGAGGATAGATGGCGGTTTAATGTCAAACTCACAGCTGAGGGATTGTCATTTAACTCATTGTAGTGTACTGCACAGTGGTGACAGCCTGCTTCAGTTGCTTTAAAGTAATTTCATGAAATTTTCTTGATTCTTGATGAGTTTTTCTTTGGCTCAAACTTAGTAAAAAAAGACAATTTTTTTCCTTAATGCAAATAAAACCTCACATTTCTGATCGCAGACAGGCACACATACACAGTTTGTATTAGCTCCTTCTGACATGTGATGACTTGGGAGTGCCTAATACGGGCCCACGGCTTTAACAATGCATGAGTGAGGGAAAGAGAGAGGGGACGTGCTTACACTCCAACTAGGTCAAACTGTCTAAGGAACAAAACAGAACAGACCTCAAGTTTGCGGAAATCATTACAGGAAAACAAACTTGTCACTCGCTTGACACCCTTGACTGTTTTGCTTTCCGAAGCAGAGAACGATAATAATAATAAAAAAAAAATCTCCATTGCAAATTAGCCTCTATGGTTGTGAAGTTTTCCCCCGTTTGAAATTCATATCAAAAAGCCAGCCAAAGCCACAACTTACCTTGTCGTTGACATCGGGGGACAGGAGAAGAAAAAGCGCTTTTCTCTTCTAGAGCTGGTTTCGGTTGTATACACAAGCCCCACAAAGGAAGATAAACCAGAGGCATACATTCATAAAATATACATTTGCTTCTTTGTCTTTTGTTAAGATCTTCAACAAATAGTGCTGATGCAAGAAGGACAAAAAGAGAGAAGGTTATGGGGGTGTTTGAAAAATGGAATTGCAGCAGGATGACTTAACCCCTACCTCTTCTTTATGAATTACTGCTAATCATGGAAAGAGACTCATATATACTTACAGAAGCTTTGAGGGCACTCTCAACGCTATTTGCCACAATTCTTCTCAGTTTCGAAAGTGAATGACTTTAGTCTGCACCACTGCTAACTCACTTAAGATGCATTTCTACAAGACTTCTCATAACATTGACAGACATCTGTGCCAACTTGCAACACTTAGTTTGTCATTATTTTGTAATACATGTTGATATCGCCCATTTCCTGGTAGTTTATTAACACCTGTCACCTGAATTTCTCCGTCAGTTTGCAGTCACTACCCAGCCAGTAGTTTCAGAAACTATACTTCTCACCTTGTCTGTGCATGCATGCATGGCCATGTTGCCACGGTGTATGTGTGTGTGTGTGTGTGTGTGTGTGAGTTTGTATGTGTGTGTATGATTGCCAGTACAGGAGAGAGCAGCAGGAGTGACAGCGCCCCTCCCCAAGGTCACGTCCAAGGAGAGTTGAGCCAATTACTATGCAGATCAGAGCTGATGGCGTTTAAGGGGATTGCTCCGATGCAATCACATTAGCTGGCCAGAGAGGAATCTCCAGGCTGACCCCAATCACAAGGGCTACAGCGCTGGGGTCAGTCAGGATGGAGGACTGCCGCCCATGTTTTCTTTTCACAAAACACTTTTTCCTTATCTCGAGCAGGCACGTGATTATCAAGCCAAACAAGCCTCCTCTTCCACCACCAGCGGCTTCCTACAGACGTGCACTTGCATATATAGATAAATATATATATTTATACATTTTAGGAAGGGATATGGGTTGCAACACATACAGCACATGGTAGCGTGAGGCCATTTTGGGTAAAAAATAATTCAGCTGCGTGGTAAACTGGCATACAAACACAACCCAGCAATGTCCACAGTTGACCACAGTTATCCACGGACATATATTCACACTTTTCTTGCCATCTATTTCTCCCTGCTTCTCTCTCGCTCCCACTCGTCTTTCAGATGAACGCCTGTCTGTGATCCGCCATGGTCTTGGAGGGCAGATTGCAATTTACTCTCTCCCTGTGGGTGAGATGTGTGTGTTCAGGTTGTAAATATGCCTCCTCTATCTCTTTTTTCCCCCCTTTTCTCTCCTCCGTCAGTAGTTTCCCTTTTGCCCGTATGGCCAGTAATGAGACTGAGTCTGATCAGGTCGCCTCTGTGTTCCTGGAAAGATCTCACTTGAGCCACTGGCCCGTAATGGAATCTGCATCTAATGCATACATAAATCACACCTCTTTCAGGACATTTTCATATGCATAATGTCTTTCAATCCCCCCCTCCTTCCCATTCCTCTTTCTCTCTCTCTTTCCATCCAATGAGGTTTGTATGTAGGGATGGGGAGAAAGGTGGCGATGGAAAGAAAAGGCGAGACAGAAAAAGAGAAAGGTGATGAGTCCCTCTTTTTTGTGCCTTTTTAAAAGAAATAGAGAGACCCATCTGTAATTCTGTCCTGTCTATTGTGCTGACAAGACTGGCTGAGTGGTGAGATGATGCTAAGATTGGGGAGGATCTTCTTTAGGTGGCTGCTCGACATCTGTTCTCACTGTCTGTATCCTGTGTGAACGTATGTGTGTGAGAGAGCAAAAGAGAGAACGAAAGAAAGAAAGAACCTTAAAGGAAACAGAATAAATAATAATAGCTTTTTTAAGAAAGCATTGGGATTTTGTCAATTCTGCACATTGGGTTGGACTTTGGGTTGATTTAAGAGGGACAGTTACTGTGGCCTTTCTCTTTCTGTCTTTCTCTTTCTACCTCTCCCCCCCACCCCACCCTCAGAAGCTTTGTTATGCTAATGCAGACGGATGTGGCGGATTCACAGTGATTTTTCATCTGCCGGTGACGAGAGATAAAAGGCGAGTGACGAGTTGTCGCGATCGTCCTCACTGTTCGCCTCTCACTCACTAACAAGCTTCTGCATTGTACCTCCGCCATTTTCCTCGTGCTCCATTTGCATCTGCGAGCCTCCACTTCATCCTCCCTCCTAAAAGTTTATGCCTCCTCGTTAGGGCCACGTAGGTGTGAGATTAAAATGTTGGGCACACTTTCATTTTCATAAGCGTACTGACTGTGTGAGTGCATGCATTTGTATGTGTGTGGAAGGCAATGTGAATGTGTCTGCATGTCTAGGGCACATGTGCATCTGCGCATGCTATAAAGGAGATATTACCATACAGCATCTATGCTAGTCAATGTTATTTATTTATTTGAGTGCCTCCTTAGTACGTGGCACTTTCCCCCCCGTAGGTGCTCTGCATCTCTTTAGATGATACAAGCTGCCATATCAGCACAGGCTAACCCATTCTTAATCACATTTGCATTTTTATTTTGAGATATTCCTCAAACGTTTGCATTATTGAGGATTTATGATGAGCTCTTCGCCTGATCCTCCATCAACTTCACTCATAAAGAAGGTTCTCCATAACTCACAGGCAAGTGGAATATGCTGTCCCCCCTGAAGTAATTAGATAGCAGAATTCTGATATGGAAAGTTTGAATAAATCACTTTGTTTATGAGTGCTGAGGCCTTGAGAACAGGGGAGTCGAAAGGGAGGCCTGTTCACACCATGCAAAGGGGAAGAGAAATTCCCAGTATGCAGTTTAGCTACAGAGCTGTTGAAGTGTACAATTTGATTTCTAACTTTAGACATGAAATATCTTGTAGGAGATAATTGTGGTGTAACACAACTCGTGTCTTTGTTTCTATCTGTTGTGATAACATTGTACTGTCATATCTGGGAACACAGCAACAATCCTGGAGGGGAAATGACACGAGATATCAGATGTCTGAACCACCAAGCGAATGTGAGCACACCCAAGATGTCTCAGAAACCCTGCGCGTGCACAACTGAATCAAGTACCGCAGGTTAAAGTTGAACCAGGAAGTTTGTGTGCCAAACTGAATAGGGAGGTCCTTAAGTGACTGCTATAAAGCAAAAATAATGTGAAAGATGACGATAGCTGAAGGTGTTAGCGAGTTTTGGTAGCTTTGCAATCTTGGCTTCTTGCCTGTGTAGTTTGTCGGATAACAAATTCCTGTTACGTACAGGAACTGTACACTCACGTTCAGTTTCCTACCTGAGCTGGTTTATTCCTTTCTTTTATCTGATTGTCTCGTCAGACATGTGATTTGGAGCCTGCTTCTGTCGTCAACTGTGGGCAATGAGAGCCAGTAAGCCAGTGAAAGGGGTGCTGTATTACTGGAAATTAACTGGAAATGAAAGCATACACTGACAACAAATGCAAGACTTTAATTTCAGTCAACAACTGAAGGAGTGGGCTAGATGGTGAAAGAGTGGGTGATCAAGAAAGGCAACCGCTTGCTCACGACTAAATGAGAAACCCGGGTTTTCCCATCACGAGTAACATTGTGATAATAGCTTGCAGCCAATAGCAGTAAACAGGCAGTATAAATGCTAGCAAATTAGCCTTCTTCTGTGGTAATTCTAGCAGTTAGTGTCCCCCTCCCCATCAGAACAAGGCATTTGAGCAAATTAATAGGTAGATGCGCTTTCACTTCATCTTTGCATGTGGCATATTACACTTCATTCAATACATGTTGCTTGTACTAGATGGGACCCCCTTTTACCTTCAGAACTGCCTCAATTTTTCATGACATAGATTTAACAACGTGCTGGAAACACTCCTCAGAGATTTTGGTCCATACTGATGCGATAGCATCACACACTTGCTGCAGATTTGTTGGCTGCATGTCATTATGTGAATCCCGTTTCACCACATCCTAAAGGTGCTCTATTGGATTGAAATCTGGTGATCGTGGAGGCCATTTAAATACATTAATCTCACTGTCTTGTTCAAGAAACTACTGTGAGATGATTTGAGCTTTGTGACATGGTGTCTTATCCTGCTGGAAGCAGCCATCAGAAGATGGGTACACTGTGGTCATAAAGGGATGGAAGCGATCAGCAACAATACTCAAATAGGCTATGGCATTCAAGCTATGCTCAGTTGGTACTAAGGGGCCCAAGTGTGTTAAGAAATATACCCACCCCTTTCCTCCTCCACCTCCTCCACCAACACCACCACCACCAGCATGAACTGTTGGTAGAAGGCAGGATGGATCCATGCTTTCATGATTTTTACGCCAAATTCGGACCCTACCATCGAATTGTCGCAGCAGGAAACAAGATCATCAGACCATTTGTCCAGTCCTCTATTGTCCAATTTTGGTGAGCCTATGCAAACTGTGGCCTCTGTTTCCTGTTCTTATCAGACGGGAGTGGCACCCCATTTGGTCTTCTACTGCTGTAGCCAGTCTGCTTTAAGGGTTGACGTGTTGTGCGTACAGAGATGGTCTTCTGCATACCTTGATTGCAGCAAGTGGTTGTTTGAGTTACCGCTGACTTCCTATCAGCTTGAAGCAGTCTGGCCATTCTTCTCTGAACTCTAGAATCAACTAAGAGTCTCCTAGAGAACTGCCGCTCACTGGATATTTTTTTCAGACCATTCTCTGTAAATACTATAGGTGGTTGTGAAGGGAAATCCCAGTAGATCAATATTTTCTGGATTACTCAGACCTGTCCAGCTGGCACTAACAACGATGCTACAGTTCAAATTCATTTAAATCACATTTCTTCCCCATTCTGATGCTCAGTTTGAACTCCTGCAGGTTGGCTTGACCATGTCTACGTGCTAAATGTATTGAGTTCCTGCCATGTGATTGGCTGATTAGGGGCAGATGAGTCTAATTTTTCTATGTTTTTTTTTTCTAGGATTCTGGCGAAGCCAGAAAAACACAGAGTAAGTCTTTTAAAATATTATATCACATTGCATTATGGATGATTTTTAATCACTAACCCATATTTAAATCCAAATCAGTGTTACACATGGCAATCTGTTAAAACTCAGTGACGAGTCTAATGCTAAGTACTGTATGGTTTCAGAAACTCTTTTGCACACTTAAGCTGTTTTCACACATAAACTTGGGAAAATGTCACCAGGATCAGGTGACATTGTCCGAAGTTGATCTTTCTCATGTGTACCACATAATGGGAGACAGTTGGCATCAGCAGTTTTTTAACCCCTGAAAAGATTCCATTTGGTTTATACCCGAGTTGAGCATGCATGGCACATGACATCACTTGCTCTAAATGCCCTGTGCTGTTCTTATATCGGTGCGATCAGAAACTGCACAGACTTTGTACTATAGTCTGCTGCCAGGGTAAATGTGGTTTAATGTCCGATCCAGCACTGAGGAGAATTTCATTCTCACATCCATCTCCATTGGGTAATATCATCGCTGTGATACATGTGTGAAAATTGTTTTAGTTGTTTTTGTGCAGAAGCTAAATGTTTACTATTTTAACATCTGTTAAAGTTCATACTTTGGTACAATGACCTTAAACAGGTGAATACTAATGTCTCCTTCTTTGTCTATCTTTTCTGCAAGAAATTTAAATGATGTTCTCTCCAATTCCAAATGAGTGTTTTTAGCAAATCTATGGGAAATGAATCAAGCCGAGTTTTATTAAAAAGGATTTGAATATTCAGATGAACGCTTGACTGATCTTTTGTTTAAGCCCTCTTCCTGTTGCCAGTTATTAGCTCAAGAGGGCGAAAAGTTTCCCATATTTTGGTGAATTTCACTTTGGATTTACACTGGAGGGGATTTTATTAAACCATTATTTACATTGACTCATTTCCATTTTGGTTCCCTACAGAAAGTTCAAGCTTGACATTTTTGAACAAACTGTGTTTTTTCTTATTAGTTTTTATTATAGATTTGCAATGATGCTTCAGTAAAAATAGGATTTCCAGTCACTGTTTACCGAGATGTAATTGGCTATCTGAAGAAGAGAGGTATTTGGTGTGGGGCTGAACTTTGGGATGAGACAGAAATTACTGCCTCAATGCCTCTGCCTAACTGTAGGTAGTTATTCTACAAATAGAAATCTCTGCCTCGTGATAATTACTGCCACACACTCTCTCTGAGTGATGCAGTATGAATGTGTGAAGCCATTGTATGTGGGGATCAAAATAATGACATGTCGGCCCATGAGAGGAAAGGATTAAAAATGAGATGGATTGTTTTTTTGCATGAAAAGCAGTTCAGTGATGTTGAACAAGTGGAATTCAGTGCAGTGATTCAAAAAAGGACAACTTGCCCTCTGTGTGAGGCGCGTTAAACAAACCAAGTAATAGTGGCAGACTTCCCATTAATTAAGCTTGAAGGATTCAGTTTCAATCCTCCATTTGTTGATGGGGAATTGCATACTTCACAGCCTCTGCCCCTTTGATGGTAGTTTTGGGACCAACAAATTGATTGATGGATAGCTATTTGCATGTATCTTAAAATGCATCTTTTTTCTCCCCATTTTCATTGAAAATAATGGAATGGAAGTAAGTGCGTGTAAGGTGGGGCTGGCCACGTGCGGGGGGGCTGGCTTGTTAAGCAGAATTCATTTTCCACCAGATCATAATGCAATCATAGTGGGTCTGCTTTATTGTGCCAGTCAGCACATGTACACACACACACATACACACACAAAATATTTCTTACTCTGTTTAGGATTTGATTTTATTATTCCATTTCACTGTGTCCTATTCAAGCATGCACAACAGCCCGACATTCCTATTTATTTATTCTCAGACTTTTATAATCAACCATATCAAGCATGTGCAATGCTGTTACCCACTTCCTTCATGTCGTATGTGACTCACATTCGTTTAAAGTAAAGTATCACTTTGTTGCCAGCACAAAAGCAGGGCTCGATTACATGTTGGTCTGGTGTAAGAAAATTGAAACCCTCTGTAATCCCACCTTAAAGGAAATTACTTTGATTTCCATGTTCACGGCAATTTCATTATTGATGAGGCAAAGTGAATTGGCAGAGGTGGTGTCCAAAGACCTACATTAAGTGCAATATTCAAATTGTCCCCCTCTCTCAGTATGAGCTGTGACCTTCAGGTGCCATGAAAGCCCAGCCTTATAACCAAGGCAGTTAGTTTGCCTAAGGCATATGAGATATAAGCATATGTATATTGATATATTGAGGTAGTTCGTCCCTCGGCGATGCAGTGAAGCGGCATATATATTTATATCTAGGTGTCCGGTGGACGCAGTGCCTGTGTCCGCTGATGAGAATGGGTATCTAGCTCCACAGCATGTGGGTGAATTTACTCGAGGTAGTGTATGCGGGGGTTTCAATCTCCCTGCAAACCATTTGAATATAGGCCGCTGATTTATTACCTTATTTGGTCTGTCTTCTGTATGCAAATGCATTAGTGGGGGGTGGCTGGCAGTAGGGTTGAGGGTGGCGGCAGCAGTGGTTCTGCTGGTGGTGGGGGGCACACTTTGGTTGTATGCATAATGAGATTCCCAGGGTCATCCCTCTGGTGTGTCAGGGACCCGTAGTGAAGCAAGCCTCCAGGGGATGTAGAAGAAGATGGGTGGGGGGGCTTTGGGTGGGGTGGGAGCTAAGAGGGAGGATGCAGGCAAATGGGCCCCACTAGGCAAAGTCCTTAGGTTCCCCCTGCACTACCAACACTAACTGCCGCCAACTTCAGCCTTCATAGCCCCTCCTAAACTCCTGGCAGTTCGTCAGCCTACCCACTGCCAGCTCCTACTACCCCTGCTGCCCAGCCTATCTTGCACTAAGTGTCTTCTGTGGCTCTTGGCTCAGTGGAAGTGCATTAGCCCTCATGACAATATATCCCCCTCCCCCGCCAATTATGGATCTGATCTGTGTGTTTAATAATTGCCCTCTTCAGACGCATTCAATTGTGTCCAAATGGGAGTGGAATTGATTTTTTTGTAGGATATTAGCCGATTACTTTGAGTGCTCCCCTAATTTGAATCGATTTGAATAATGGTTATTCATGTGATCTTTGCCTTTGCTACTATGCTGTGCAACGACACGCCCTCAAGGTGCAGCACCGCCACTGTGATAAGTACACCGTATACACAAGTGTTGGCATGCGCACACAGTTTGCTATTACACTTTATTTCATAACTTGAGAAATGTAAAATGGTTAATACATGAGAATTTAGAGGGTACAAAGGAAATTGCATGGGCATGAATTAATACAAAATCTGAACAGTTATCTTTTCACTTCATCAAAATCGGGCTTAAATTGAATTCTATCAAAATGGGCCTTTGAGTGTTGCAGCTTAAACTCTAAATAAATATATGGTTTTCATTTGCTTGCTTACATGCATGGTCTCCAAATGCATAAACCTGCTACATCTGAATGAAAATTTATGAAAAGATGTCCGGCCTTGACTCACTTTTGTTGAGCATATATGCAAAGCACAGACCTGGGTGCTCTCATCCGTAACCGAGTAAACGCTACCCCGGCCATCATATGTGTCTCAAAGAGACCTGGGGGACACAGACAGTGATTTACCCTCCCCTCTCCAATAGATAGACAATAGGTCTGTCTGACACTTAAAATATTAAAGAGTGGAATATGCACCGCTACGTTGATCTTCACTATCAATATTTAACATCCTCTTATGCATGTATGCTGAGTTGTCCAATTTCATTAAGGCCATTTGTCATCTTGGAGGGCACTGGTCCTGGGCCCTGAGGAGCACAGGGACAAACTGAGGGGGGCTTGTGTCACCAGCACCCATGTGGGGGTAAAGTGATCTGCCTCCTTTACAGTATATGCACAACAAACAAGTAAAATCTCCACCAACAGTGGTTCAAGTGTATGAAAAGTGTTGAGCGGCTGACATGTTATCAGCACCGTTGAAGACTGAACATGTGAAAAAATATTTATTTTGGCTGTAGATTAACGGTTCTGTGTGGCTGCCTTCAATGCAAGTATATAAGCACATGTCTTATTTCTGTAATCTGTCAGTGCTTTGAGTAAATCAACATGTGGCTTTCATTTATGCTTTGAATGTCATTATGTGCGTACATGTTCCTTTTTTTTGTCATTATAGAGAAAATGCGTGAGTTCCTAGGAGAAAGGTGCAAGGAAGTATATAACCACAAATTGTGCATTCATCAGTTTGCGTCTGTTCTGTGGGCGTTGTTCTGAGCACGTTGACTAAGACAACGTGGTATACACGGAGCTCTATTTGCTACCCGTACATTTGGCTCGTGTTTATCACATTTCCTCTAACAATACATCTCGATTCCTAAAGGCACAGAATCTCAAATGTGACATTTTAACAACCCTTATTCCTTTCACGCTGCACCATTTCCTTTTTGCACTTTAGTGTCATTTTCATTCCAAACCTGAATTACCAATTTGTCTTTGTGGCACGGGCAATTTACATGCATCCGTTTCAGTTTTTTTTATATGCAAAATGCACTAAAGTGTAGCATTTTTCCCATCACAAGGATATTTTCCCGGGTCTAATTTCATGGTTTTGATGGTGAGTGAGTCTGTCTCGGAGGAACTGTACCTCTTGTTCTCATAGCTCCTGGGTGACGTCTTGATGACAAGTGTCTTTAATATGCATGGAGAATGGCAGGTCCCACATTTTGTCCCCACAGTTTTGCATGTTGAGGGGAAATTGCCCAGCATTGGGGCTGTGGTTACTGTAGAAGACGAATGTCAGTAACCATTCAGAAAGAGACCCTGGCTTTTTATGATTATTGCCTCTGTGTACCACCATTAAAAACGGAGTAGAGGGAATTGTCCGTGCAGCATTTTTGGCTCTCTGTGTGGTGGCTAGGTTCCAGTAGGAAGGGTTGCACAGACATTTCCCTCTTATGAAGGAGGTACAGTGATCCCATGCCAGACCCAGAGGCCTGTGTCCTACCATGCCACAGCCAGGCTTAAATGGAATCTGAGGGCTTGTTTGCTTGCAGGAACGCAAAACCGTGTTTGTCAGATTGGTAGAAACAACAAAGGCCTGAAACTCTGCAGAATTTACTGATTTTCTGCAAAATATCAACATCCTAGCATATGAAAGAAATGTCTACTAGTATTATTTGCATGTAGCTTGCAGTTGAGAACACAAATGTTGGTGTAGGTGCAGGTGTTTTGGCTCTGTGGAAAGAAGCGCACTGCAATCTCAAACCACTGTGGGCTGAATCCAGCACACAGCCTTTTCTCCGTCTGTACTAAATTGGCACTGCCAAACAGTATGATGATCAAATGTAATCAAAGTAAATTTAAGCATGCATGTTTCTGTTATATCTGACAAACTGTGAACTGACATGATTTTTAAAATTGCCTATTAAATGTTTGTCTTCAAATTCCAGTGTTTGAGGCATAAATTGCTTAGTTAGTTTTTTGATTTCATGTAGCTGACATAGATTTGAATATGCTCCTCTTTTTTCTTATCAAATTAGAGATCTTGTACTACTGCATTATTAACATAACTGATACAATTATTACAGCCTCTACTATTGCATTTTCCAACGTTACTTCACTATAAGTATAACTGATACGGTTCCTGCTGGGACTGCTGCTGTTATATCTTTAACCACTATCAGACCTCTGAACTGCTATAAATACTTCAGAGGTAACACATTGATTTGTATTTGGTGCAAATACAGCATTTCTAGTAAGTGCCTAACTTTACTAGAATTTCAGTTCTTGTCATTATTTCATCATTGTGGTTTAATTTTTGTTTTGACCGAAATAACGTATTAAAACTGAAAAAGAAACAACAAACCACAGCCTTTTCTGTAGATGTTAAATGGCACATTTACCACATGAATAGTAATTTTTATCTTATTTGACCTTTAAATAACCAAAAATATTTTTGAAACGAATGCATTGGCATGCGCTATAACATAGGATCTTAGAGACATAAAGGCTTTTCTAAAATAAAAGCATGGTTGGTATTAGTGTGGCTGTGCAATAACAGGTGGAAACGTGCTTGGAAGGAGCAAGCGATCCTGTGGCATGTGTTGTATAACGACTTACTTTCAACAAAGAGTAAGTTTGATCTGTCACAAGCAACTTTTAAAAGTGGCAATCAAAGGAAAGGAAGAGATAGTTTTTAACTACTTTTGACAGTGATAAATTGAACTTAATCATTAAACATGCAGTAGATGTTGCACATGCATTACATGTTGTTTTTCTTTTTGTGTGAGTTGGCTAATATATTGTAAAATGTACTTATCTTAAAAGTCATTTAGTCTCATATTTAGTGCAGAAATCTTTATTTGTTTTGACAAAGTGAACATGTTTTGGAATAATTTCTCTGTCTTTCCTATGCAGGAAAACAAATATCTTTTCCTTGAAACACTGCTGAATAAGCCACATCACTCCAATATTATATAGAACATGACAGGTGATACCCAATTATTGAAACCCTGAAAACTTTAAAGATGTCTCAAGCTACTGGGATATCTTTTATTTAAGCATGAATACTAAATGAAGTCAATTCTTAGAGCTGTTTTTTATTTTCACTGATTGTCCTGATCTGATGAGTTTATGAAGCAGAGAGCTTGTTTTTTCCTCACTTTTTTCACCTCTCTGCTCTCCACCATCTCCCATTTCTCACCTAAATGACACTTTTTTCAGTCAGTCCAAACACACATCACACGTGCACAAATGAGCACACTCACACATCACACCTATTCACTTGCACCAATACCCACTTCTCTTTTTTCTCACATGCACACCATGGTATATTCATGGCTTCACAGGGCATTGTATTGACGTACATTACAGTAATTTCCTGCAGACTTACTGTAAGCTTAATCACAACTACTTTCCAAACACTTACTGTTACCACAACCGTAACTTGTGTTTTGTCCCCATAGGAAAGAGACATTCCAATGATGTAACTGCGTAAACCTATTTAGGTCCCCACAACATGAGTTATACCTGGACTAAACACACACATACACACAAAAACACACACATACACACCTCTGGTGGCCATATCCGCCACACTTCTTACTGGCGCTAATCAATCTTACAATACATTCATCATCAGCACCCCACCGCAGGCTCCATCCTGCTGAGTGAAATCTCATTTAGGCCTCTTTGGATGTTTCACTGCGGAAATACACAATTACATCACGGACATGGAGGGACTGGGCCTGGCAGGGAGCAGCCACTGACAATTAGACACCAAACAGACCAGGTGTGAACTGTGCTGCTGCACACCAGTGAAGAAGAGCACTGTATTTAAAACTCTATCTATCTATCTATCTATCTATCTATCTATCTACCTATCTATCTATCTATCTATCTATCTCTTAGTACTATTAAGTATTAAGTAAATCCCAGAAATAATGTACTTGTAGTGTAGTATCATAAGCAGAGTTTTCCATTATTAATATAGTCATTATTACAAAGGCATTACATCATCTCTAAGTAGTTTTTATGCAGTAACTTGTGGGGTTGAAGCCACTTTTCACAACTGTATATTGTTAAAGTTCAAAATGCAACAAGATATGATATTTTAAATAATATTTTACATGTGAAATTTTAATTTGTAAAGAAACAACAGTCATATATTCTTAAATATAGAGAGGTAAAAACTTCATTATTTCCTCATTAAATGCATCTTAAAAGTATGAAGTACCATACAGAAGAAATACTGAAGTAAAGTACCATCAAAATGACATACAATTACACTACTTGAGCTATTGCACCTAGTTACATTCTACATCAGCATTTTCATTAAACATGTCTTTAGTTTATATAAAAACTTGCCGGTAAAGCAGCTAAAACTGGATTCCATTTTTCAGGTCTTTAGGACTGAGTCTAAAAATGAGACTTAGTATAGATTCATGGGGCAGCCATGGGTTATTAGAGCACTAATTTGGCATAATTCTTAAATCAGCACTGTTTTGTTTTGCACAGTGAGTTTATAGAAAAGGAAAAGGACACAGAACCTAAGTTTTCGCTATATTCAGATCTGCTTCTCTTTTGATCAGTACTGTTGCCACTGCCTTTTATAAAATCAGATTATTAGACTGCCCTCTTTAATGGCCCTGCACTACAACTCTTTGAGTTATTTTTTCCTCTTTTTAATTGCTGTTTAAATGCATTTCTATTTACTGTTTTTACCTTAGTGCCTTTTATATAAAGCACTTTAAATTGCCTTGTTGTTGAAATATTGTATAAAAATAAACTTTCCTCTCCTTACCTATAAGGGAACTGTCAGATTTAGAAGAGATACAACAACCACTCCTCTCTGCTTGCATAAAAACATATCACTCTATTGCACTTGAAGAAATAAATAATTAAAGTAGAACTACAGCTTACCTTTACATATCACATTAACCAACTTACATTTCTTGTTTGTTCCACCAAACTTCCCTTTGCTGCTTTGAGAGTGTGCTGCGGTGAATGTGTCTGGCAGTGGAGGGAATTAAAGGTAACTTGCTGTAATGTGTACTCTTTTAGTATTGTCTCTTGTGAACAAACTATTGCTGTAATCTCACTTGAACACATTATATTGTATATCAGTTTGAAACATATTTAAAGAACGGATTATCTTAGACTAATTAAAGCATTAGAGGTGGTGCTCAACATGACAGTGAGCACAGCTGGTAGGCAGTGAAATGAAACACAAAGGCTCATCCATTAATTGTCACTTTTTTACTCACTAATTTCAAGAAAATATAATTGATAGTTTCACAATGGTTGTGATACATCTGGACTGTGATTTGAATATGACAGCGAATAATAAAATCAGAAAACTGG